>OMNV01009515.1:0-24147 GCA_900303265.1 Brotula barbata
AGTTTCAACTGGAAATTACATCATCTTCCTCAGTGGACTTAGCAACACTTTATCCTCAGCTTCATCAGTACGGAGCTATGATAACAGTGGCGACTTCATTTTGACAAATTCCCTGATTCGCTCTGATCTGTAGATTAGCATTGCTCTGTCTTTTTATCTCGTCGAAAAATCAGTAGCATCGTCAGCACTTTGGCTGACACCTTGTGTAAGCGTTGGAGTCACAGAATGCACCTCCACAGACATGAATAATCGTGTGTCAGCCTTTCTCAGACACCAGGTTTACATCATTTCCTGTAGGAAGCCTATTAAATCATTAATCATTCAGGTTAACCCCCAACTCACTCCATCACGCTGTTCTGGTGAGACATCTGAGTGATAGAATAAACAACACGAGAAGAAATACAGCATCCAACTCAATTAAGGTTTTGTCACATTTGCTATTAAGTGAAATGAAAATACACTTTTTGAATGCACAATACAGGTGGATTCATTTCACTACCAGACATGGGCAGTGCTGAGTTACATTTATCTACTGCGAGTGAACCAGGTCTGATTTTTGGCTCATATCATGTACAAATTGTGAAGTAGCACACATTCAATCAGATGTTTCGTATCTTTTTTTGGCCATATACAAATGTGGGTATAAATCTGCCAAACTAGGCATCTAAGACCATTTTAAGGCTTGCATCAACATGAAATCTCGTTATTTGGATGCGGCCTGCATTGCGATCAGACCTCAGTGGATGGGCCATCATGCCTTCCTTCCTCCATGACCACTCATCATCCATTCATTCAATAAAAAAACTTATATGGAATTCCAGTGATAGGCTCTCACTCATCAACAACACCCATTCGGATATAGGTATTAAGAGCAAGAGCAGTTTGGAAGAGGAGGTGGGGTTTACAATTTGTGGGCGGGTTTAATGAATAAAAAAAGGAAATGCGCCAAAGACAAATGAAAAGCATTTACTGTTTCAGAAATGTGAAGGACCTCATGAAGCACCATCACAGATCTTCATCAGTAGTGGGATCAAATTGGAAGGTTTGGAGAGTATTACAAACTTGACTCCAGCTTGAACAAAAGAGTTACACACACACACAAGATCCAAAGCCAGTGGTGTAATGCATGTAGGGATGAAGTCGCAGTACGGGTGCAGGTGTTGTAACCAATGTAAAAACTAAACCAAAACTAAAGACGTTTCGAGGTCATGAGGATGGGTTGAGGCTGCCCAGGAAGAGAGACACCAGCTTGGGAGAGTGGTACGTTTTGCTCCTCCCCCTCTCAGCTGCAGGCAATTACTCCGACGCCCCACCCATGCTCATGTAAAAAGAGAACAGAGCAAGCCAGGAGGCGAGGTGGGCCATCACCAGCCAACAACCAACAACTTAACAACCACACCAAATTGCGTTAGGACGGATTGACCTTGACGGTGCCATCACTCACAGTAAACTCAGGACTCTGACATATCAACTTTTCTCCTGATTATCTTTGTTTTAGACTGAAGCGGTGTTCAGCTGTCTCTTTTGACAGATACAATCTCATTACAACTGTTTGTTTTCCCAACAGCACCATTTGCTGTGACAGTGGGGTCTGCCAGGCCTGTCGACTGCAGTAAATACTCACTCTGGAGTGCAGTAAAAACGGCCATCTGATCAGCGTCACACTGACAGGCGGCTCTGATGGCCTCACATAGGACAATTTGGCCCCTGCTGTGAAAACCTCACCACCAGAGGAAGACACCAAATGTAAAATGTATGGACTAGGAAAATGTCTTTCTCTTATTGACATCCAATAAGATAATTATGTTTTTGGGTTGAAAACAAACAAAAGAAGATGGATGTCACTGACGAGGAGCCGCAAAATAAGATCAGTTACTGTCAACTTAAGCAATATAGTTATGAAAAGGAGTGGAACAATGGAAAATATTCTGCATAACTACACTTGAATTTAAAATTCTACTGTAAAAGTAAAGAAGTTGCACCTCATGTAAAGTTTGCAAAACCTGGTATGCTAACACATAAAATTGTTCCAAATTGACAGTTTGCCCATGCAACAGTGTAAAACTACAGAAAATTAAAGTTAACAATATTCTCAATTTTTTTTTTTTTTTTTAAAACATATAACAGATGATGCGACAAAGAATTGTCTCGGCTGTTAAAAATGGTAATATGATAAACCTGTAACAGCTGGGAGATGAATGTTTGTATTTTCATTGTACTCATCAAGCACCCCATATGCCTCGCAGCATAACAATACAGAGGTAAAACATTGAACTTTAAAAATACACTGGCAGACAATACATACACCATAGTCAAGATACCCCAATAAAGGATTATAAACGAACGTATTTACATAATAAAAATGGAACTGAAACAACTGAAAATTTAAGTAAAGTACCCCACACCTTTGTACTTTGAGTGATGTCTGCCCTGCAGTGGAATCAGTCCCATTGGATAATGTGTCTGATCTTGTCCGTTGTTGCACAGACATCTGATATCTAGATAGACTGTAAAGCTTGTATGTACTTGGTGATGCACACTCTTTTGTTATTCTCAGCCATCTGGTCCGAATCACCTTCATCCTCTCAGATTGACTGTGGTACATTGCTGTATAAGTACATCATGCTATCTGTTTCCCTCCCCCTTGCCCCCATATCTGCCCTGTGCTCTCTGCTCCATCTGTCATACTCAGTGTCTGCGTATCCTGCTGCTGTTACCTCCCCTGTCCTCCACTCCGCCCTGAGCTATGACCCTCAGCCTGCCTACAGGAACCTTCAGCCTTCCCCTGCTTTCATCCAGCATGGAGACTCTCACCTGGAAAGGGTTTGACTTTCTGCTTCCCTCTGAACTGTCAGCACCTCTCCCAGTAGGTGCTAAGAGAGCTTTGCAGAGGTGGGAACATCTCTGAGCTCTCTCGTGAGCTCGGCTGAGGACCTGATCGGGAAGGCTTTTAGCTAACCATCAACTGGATGGGTGAGACAAAACAAATAGTGAGCAATAAAGTCATCATGATGGACAAGGAAGACTAATAAACATGTGATTTATTTCTATCTATTATTGTTTTAACCCCCAAAAATAACAGAGCTGTCATTATTCCTCCTCCTCCTGAAAATCAATGAATCTACTGATAATTAGAATTATTTATCAAATAGTTGCTATTTGTTAAATACTCTGACTGTATATGTCTGGTTTGTTACTGCAAGACAAGAAGAAGAAATTCAAACTACAAATTCCCTATTTCAAGTCATAATAATTTAAATAAATCAATCATATTTGGATATATTGCCATTGAAGACATGGACTTGGAAAAGTGACCAGAGTTGTGACGAATGTGAAGTATTTTGTTTGTATATATTTTGTTGTTATCTAGTAGTACAGGACGAGTGAATGTGATCCAAGTCAGAGAATAACGTTAACAAACAGAATAATGCTTCAAGCATGCAATACAACTTTGGTATTTACACCCGGTCAGGTTCTGTCGCTGTAAAGACGACTGCGGAAGTGCTATTACGTGGAATATTAAACAATTATTTTATTAGTCAAGTAGTCGATTATAATCTGGTAATCATGACAGCCCTAAACTCTAAACAGATCCAATAACAAATGGAAAAGGATTCAGATTCAATAATTGGATTTTTGTATTGGATATAAGTTAACCCTCTGAACTAGGCCACAGACCATATCCAAACCCCTACCAGGACTACAGACTTGGTCTAAGGTCCTGCATCCATTCCAGACACATCCAGGTATGAGAGCCCAAACCACCTCTAACTATGGCCCATCCCTTCGCCCAACTCTGAGATGATGCAGTGTGTTTGGGCTGTGTTCTGACACAAAGCAAATACGGCGTAATAGATTGCAAATGAACTGCACCACGGACACCACCAATTAATCAAAAAGCAGATTGCCGTTCTTTCTCCTTGCTATTGCAGAAAAAAGAGGTGAATCGCACCTCCTTAAAATGAATGGATTGTATCTGCAGTTAATTATCATTTACTACAGGGTCTCTTTGGGACGTTTCCACAGCTTAAGGATACGGCCAGTGAAGTGGAACGGAGAGGCGCTCTGCTGCGATGGAGGCAGAGATTGGCTCGGTGGTAATTACACTTTCATTGTACGAGAATCAATTCTATGTAATCAGAGTGCAATCTCACTGCAAATCGAGTGGTTATTCAAACCACTTCAACGTGGAAACTTTACATTTGCAAGGGGCAACATTTGTTTGATAAACAGTAACTGAGAGCGTCCAAAGACAAGACGAGGCTTAATGGAATCTGATAGCTACTTTTATTTTAACCCGCTCTTCTCTTGACCTCTGACCACTATGATACTTCCAGATGTTTCATTAAAATCATCAAATCTATTTTTTGGTTGGAGTTAAAGACAAGAACCTGACCAGTGATGTAAGTGGGCCAATATTCTTGGTCGATATTGTCTTATGAGTCTTTTTGATGACAAAACACGCAGTACATTTTGGGAAAATCATCTCGGCCAGGGTAGCATTGTTGTAATTGTTGTGGTGGGTTTTCCCTTACTGCTTAAAAAAACAAAAAACAATAAAACAAATCTCATGACACAGAGTGAAGTAAACTCAACTACAAATTACTACTCTTTTAAAAGTCTTACCCCATAATTGCATGCGTTGGTTTGGGCCAATTTCAGGTGCAATTCAAGCTCTTGTGTCTACACACTGATGTGAGGTCTAATGGTCCACCCACTCCGTCCCGTGTTGTCCCATGGTATAGTTACACAAAGACTAGCCCAGGGTGTGAGTGCTGTATTGATTTGTTCTCTGGTCATGTTGGATAAAGATAGATTCCACCCAACAGTACCAACTGTGGCTAAAAATAACACGTTAAATGAAATCACTGCTGGTGCCACAGCCACACATGCACACACACACACACACATAAATAAACCACTGTTGGCTCCAATGATGAGGTGTCAGAGGTCAGAGGAGATAATTATTATGTAGTAAGTGAGATGCTTCCCCCCTCTTTGACACATATTCCATCTTTAATTGCAATCCTCTAATTTCTATTTTTTCTAATTTACAGCCGAGGCTCTTCCTCTCTGCACCCATGGCGTCGTCTTCACAGAGCGGGTGACAGCATTTATTGGAGAGTGCCACCGAAAGTTTACAGCGCGTCTCCCATCGATCACGCCCATCGGAGTCATTAATCATACAGTAAACCAATTACCATGTAATCACAGCGCTCAACTGTTTGTCTCATCTCACATACAGTAGGGGGAACAGAATGCTGCTGCACAAAGCCACCAAAGACACAGCTGATGTGTCACTTTACAATTTATACACCAGGAGAATGTCATTGTTCCGTTTGTTCAGAATCAGAATCGCTTTATTTGCCAAGGGCCTGAAGTTTTACATGGAATTTAGCTTGATACATAGGACGCACATATGTACTGACAACATAGAGCATAATAGAAAGAATATACATTATCCGATATCCTCGTATACGTGAGCTAATTCTGTTCTTACTGTATATAAGCAACTTGTCATTGAACCCCTGAAAATTGCCAATATATGGTTATTGTGGTTGGCTATGTCACTGTAAAATCAATGAAAATTCAGCTAAAAGACAAACATGAACTGCATTTCTTCCTTCCAGGTTTTGTTTGTTTTATTGCACTTAACATGTTTGTTTTTATATTTTGTGTTCCAAAGCTACTTAAAAAATACAATGATTAATCTCTTAAACTCTGGAGTAACCACCCATGGGTCCATCTTCATGAACAATTTTATTAGACATTGTAGTAAAACCCTAAAGTTTCCAATGATGCCTCAGGGGATACCTGTATAAAATGATATGCAACACGTTTAATGAATCTAGAGAATGTAAATTTTAAAAACGCCATAGCTTTAAAAAAAAGTAAGGATTAGTATTATCTAGAAAAGACAAAATTTTCAATGTCTTTTCTATGATAAATACTCAGTTTTTAATTGGTTATTAACGTGAAAAACGCTTATTAAATCGATGCAAATTCCTGCAAATACTGCACAGTAGGACTGAACGATTCATCATTTTCAAACTGACATCACAATGTAATAGGATGCAACTTGAAAAATTGTTTCTTTTAAAAAGTACTTTTTAAGGAGTAGTTCACATGTTAACATCATCCTATGTTCTGTTTGTCAAACTATAGATATGCGCAACATATACCGAAGGAAAAAGACTTCATTCAAAAGTCGCAATATTGGTCTGAAAAATTGTTCATATTGTTGCATTGTATACCACCAATTACAACTTCAGGGTTTAGTAGTTCATTGATTATTCAGGATCAAAAGACAAGCTTTAGCTACTTCGCTCCATCTTTTCCAATATGAGGATAAGTTACATGTATCCCGATACTTTTTTGAACTTTTGGACTGTCAGACCAAAATCATTCATATTGAAAATGTCATGTTGGATGTTTGCTTGACATTTATAAAACTAAACAATTAACAAACAATGGACATCTTGTAGGGAAACTGAAGCAACTGGACACAATGAAACAATTCAAATATGCATGCAGCACTGATTGTGGAAACGTAACATGACAAACTGTATCTGTCTAATGTGCTCTGCAGTAACTGCACAGACATTGTACCTATAAAACGTAAGCACAAACCTGAGGCTACACTCTAACATCATCAATGAAGTCTAAACTGATATCCTGATGCTTTTGATGTACATCTCTCTAATAAAATAATTATAATAAATGACAACCTGAGCGGCCGTAGGCTGAGTCCTGCACTGTTCAGACTCCAGCCTAATCCTGTAATGTCTGGTTTGTAATTTGGCCTTAGTGGGCAATAGAGAGGGCAAGGTGGAGACCAATAAAACCGTTGTGATCGCCACTGACTGTCTGCTGTCTCAGCAGAGCTCCAATGAAAGGCAGGCGAGAGCAAAATGAATCCCATCCATCGCCGGCTGCTGCGCAGAGTGACAGAGCGGTGTAATACAGGCCGATCACCTCACGTAGGCTGGATACCAACCGGGGGCAGAAATGGCCCAAGAGGTGGAGAGCTGCCTTAACAAGCCAAACGGTTCAGGGTCTCCAGCTCAACAAGTGTCTGTGAGGCCGTGAATACACAGATTACACTCTGTGCTGATGAGATGGTCTCAGACTTATTCACGTTTATTGTCGCACTGTTTCTATCCTAACACACTAGATATATGCTCCACCTGTTTAGTACTGGTCAACTGAACACTTAAAGTCCATCTTTTTTCATCCAGCTGCTGTGTCTGGACGGTGATTATGTTTAAGAAATCAATATCTAAACAATTTCCTCTCAGGTACGAGTCAAGTGCCTATCTATCGATGTATTTGGACAATTTTATTGTGGAACCTGCATGCAAAGCACATGTCTCATACTAGTCTGAAACTATATCCATTAGCTGTCTGATCAGGATCACCATGGGCACACAGACCCTGAAAATGTACAGTTTTGCACAACATAAACAGACACAGAGACACTCCAGAGAAAAATCACCAATAGTACCATCGTATTTTCCGAAACCACAATCAAAAGTCTTCCTCAGCGAACAGTGGGCATTATCAAACATTTGAGAGGTAATTAATATCAAAGGTCAAACTGAGATTGTTCCGTTGTTTAATAGACACTGTACAAGAGGTATACACTAGATTGTAGATAATGTGAATCCACTACAATAGAGTCCCTGATGCTAATCCAAGCCCTGCAGCTGCATGTACAGTGGATAGGTGTCATAATGCACTATAATGACACCTTAGCCTGGCCATAAATCTGGTTGGGCATGCTCCAACTGGGTAATCCTTATCAGATTGGACAATGAGAATAATCCACCTCTTCTCTGCCGCAGCGCTCTGTTTTATGCTTTTATCTCAGTGCCTCCTCTCATGCTGCGTTAGTGCCATATGCACACGTTTACAAACACAACCATTCAAACATGTATAAGTACCACAAACACGTATGCACGTGAGGTACTCCCACACGTGTTTACAGATTCATGAATGTACTTTACAATCATACTCCCACGTGCTTATGCATAAAATCATGAGGCAGAATGTTGAGTACCATGATGCAAAGTGATTGGCAGAAACTGTGAGTGGCCGTACTATGGTGGTAGCCATTTAAATGTCCCCCTACTTTGCAGTTAATCTGAATTATTAAAGCAAGTTACAAAGTTATGTAGAAAGCACTTTTTTCACATTTAATATTACACTTAGGTAATCTTTTTTAAAACATAAGAGTACTGCAGAAGGTTGATGTATTTTATGTCATAATATAGGGCATAAATGGGCAAGAGGAAGAAGCAAACATATATGGACCATTCATTACTTTACAGTTCTTGGTGAATTATATGAATTAATGGACAACTTGTTTCATCCAACAAGTAATGAAAATACACCAGACACTATGGTGGTCCTCCTTCTTCATAGTGTCCACCAAATCTCTGCTACTCTTCCTCCCTGACTCAGTCTCTCTCATCCTATATCCATTGTGGAGCCTGAGGACGGCACTGTAATGAAGATGAATGCCTCAGATTAGCCGTGAACACAGCACAGTATACCTGGCTGAGAGCACGGGGCTCGTACAGACGTCCCAGAAATAACAGAGGAGCAGCAGTCTCCAGGGCCCAATCCATCAGCAACACACATATGTAACACACTGTATGTGGTGTTCACACCTCACTGGCCCAAAGCACCCGCAGAAACCCACTGTGCACCCACGCTAGAAATTAGAAATTCAAGACTAACACGTACTGATACTGTATGTTTTACGTAAGCAAATGAATTTATACCACATTGGAATGTAAAAGTACAGTACATTATATCAGTCCACCAAATGTTGATAAAGTTTTATTCAAAATTCTTGTGAAAAGTTTCTTAAGATGTCAGGATGCATTCTGGGGAAATCTGTATAAAATGATACCTGACATACTGAGAATAAAGATAATTTTAAGGGAAATTAAAAGCACCATACCTTGAAAAAGCTTCCATGTTTCTAAATTATATATACATCGTGCCTTTCCTATATAAAACACTCAACTATTAATGGATTGCCCTTGTCAAAGGGCACATTAAATTAATCCTAATATATTTGTCCAGAAAATAATGTCCCTGAAAGTGGACACAATTACCAATTAATTTACAAACAGTTAAAAATGTCAAATCAACCCAGACTGCTATGAAGAGCTCCATGTAAAGAATGTAAGAAAGTAATCAGGTTAAATATCATGTCAATTGTTTTACTTTTAATTATTAGTTTTAAATGTCTGCATATAGGTGGCAGGACTACTGATCCTCAGGAACGCGTGCCGGGTGATAGATGATGATGTTTCTGGATAGTTAGAACAGCCTGGTCGTGTGTTCCTATAAGCATGATTTGGTGTTATTAAAGCTCCTCAGATCTCTGGACATGTGATCCTCCCCGGAGAGCCCTTCACAGAAACGGACTAATATATCTTCAAGGGAACCTTTGATCTTTAATGCATCATTATATACGTGGCACTTCCTACAATATTGCTGGCAATCACCAGAATAACATTAGCCACATCCAAAGTTTGTGTAACGGTGTTGAACAATCTGCATTATACAAAACGGTTCCACGGGCAAAGAACAATTTATCAGTTTCATATTGGATTGTGTTTTCAATACGAGCTATAACCTAGATTAGGGTGAGGACAAGTACTGTGCTGTGTTTCAGGGCTGTCGCTATTGATTAGTTTGAAAATTAATCTACTGGTTCTTTCAATTATTTATCAAATAGTCAATGTTTGTATACGTATTTACAACGTCCATCTGATAATATTACATAATACAATATAATTATTATAATTGGGCCAGTCTGATATTAATATAATTTTGCCATCTGTAATGTTTTACAAAAGACATTTTCCTGAAATCCTCATTAAATCCTCATAGTAATTTATTAATTGAGCCTTACGTGAGACAATTACATCTCTCTGGCCCCGCCATTCTGCTGGAATGTGATGTGAAAAATTATTTGAGCCCAGAGGATCGGTCCAATGCCCGTGCACAAATTGCTTCCAAAGTTTCATCAACATGCAGAACACGGCCCCACCCTCTGTGCAACTCACCGCTTTCTGGACTTGCACAGTCATCTGCAAACTCCTTCAAGGCTGAAGTTCACGAGCAATTAGACTGAATGTTTCAACCAGGCAGAGTTCTAGCTTTAACCATGACCGGCTCAGGCTTCAGTGGAGGGATGGTTCAGTCCCTACGCCACCCGCTACACAACTTACTTGATGACAGCTTCTCCCCGATTATTTGTTATCTGTTCATTGGTTGTTGATTCCATTGCAGACAGAGAGTGAATGTAATGCATGGATCTTGCAGGAAGGTCGCTTATTTACAAAACGCATGAAAACACAAGACCGACAAACTCACTGGAAGTTGTTTTGGTTCAGGTATGCAACACAACACCGGTGTTCCATCCCAGTTGTTTTCTGTCTCAGTAAACAAGCCTGTAGACGTTAGCTTATCTTAGCGCTGGCTCAGGTGGTATCTATGTCAGTCTGCTAAATAATGCCGTCTTTTAATTGGGGGAATTTCAACTTTTTCATTTATTTCAATAATCTCATTTTATATGTATGTTTTATCATTTTTATTTGAATTGAGAAGTCAATTATGCTCAATTTAATCATTAAGAAACCATCAATAAGATCATGGATTATACACACACACACACACACACACACACCAGAGTGACACGTGTGTATCTCTGAGGAGGAGACGGGACAGCAGTGTAGGTTTTCCCCTTTTGCTTTTAACAGTTTCTCCTCTCTGGATCTGGTTATACAAACAGAAACCCTCGCCCACCTGCGTCCACTTTGTAAGCTAGATGTGTGGGCCTGGGCTGTCAGGGTTACAGCAAATCACAGCCGTGTTTTCTGCTGCGATAAGGACATGGGAGGGGGGGGCGGAGGGGGGACTACTTCATCCCTTTGCAGCCAGTTGCTCGATGACGACAAGTAAGCCTTAAACTAAAGAAAAGCCCAACAAGAGTCATCCCTGCACTTTAAATTACCGAGCTGCACCCTCATTAACACCTGAAACGTTAAATTTCATCTGTCCCCACGAATGTAAAAAATCTGAGGTGAAATAAGCACGGAGTCGGCTTATCTCTGCCTCCCCCCAGCTGCATCCGGCCCTGTACTTTTCTATTTTTCAATATCCCCAATTATGCTTTGAATTGTGCAAACTGCCGATAATTAAATGTACTCACTTTTTAAGACTCGATTTCCTGAGCAGGAAGTAATTTGAATTTAGATGAGTCTGACCCTGGTAAGTAAATGCGATGGCCTTATTTTTTCCCACTCCCTCGCCTCTTCTGGGCTGGAGATCATTCATGAATCACAAATGACAAATCTGGGTTTATTTCCTGCCATTTTGATCTAGGACTCAAAGGAAGGAGTTCATTGTAGGAATACAAAAGCAACACGCAGACGAAAAACACACACTGAGCCAACAGTGTGTTGCTGTGCTCTCGTCTTGACTCTGGCTGTGACAAAGGGCATTTACTGTCTCATTTACACTCCAGCTTTTTCTAATCATATCTACATTCAGATAGTAACGCTAGCTGATATTTAGACACAACCCAGCATCATCAGCAGCGGCAGTATCCAATGAGACTTAGCCAAACACACCACTTATCCCTGACACAACCTGCTTCACCTTCACACACTCACATCTGGAAACGACCCAGCATAACCACAGTTTTTTGTTTTGGCAGCCAAAGAGCTCCCAGGCGTAATGCCTTGCCCAAAGGCACATTAAAGACAGCTGAATTCAAAGGATGGTCTGGGGATTAAAACCTTTGACCGCTTAACTGTAAACTTCTGCTGGAACTGTGGAGATTGTGCTGCTTCCAAGTGGTAAGATTAAGAATGAGCAACAGAAAATTAACAGACAACAATTCCAATAACTATTGAATCACTGCAGGTCAATTATCAATCAAGTGCAAATGCAAAGAACGTTTGCTTTCAGCTAACTTGTCCATGTAGAACAGACAAAATACGCATTTTTGAAGATATCACCTGATTTATTAACAATTAATGAAATAAAAGCTGGATCAATGATAAAATCATTAGCTGCAGCCCCACTCGCAAATGGTAAATAAATCCCCAGTGCCATGAAAGGGGAGTGCTGTTTCTCCTGTCAAGTTAAAAAATACACAAAATTCTGCAACACAGATCAAAGAAAGTCCAGTGAATCAAAAGTCTTTTAAACGTGTTGATGTGTTTCATGGCCGTGTCAGGCTGTATCTGAACAACCCACTGAGGAAACTTTAACCAGAAACAAACCTGAAGTCCCGGCTGTTTCTGGCCCTCGGAAAAAAAACAAATCAGCCCAGGTCCAGGTCAAACAGACTCAGAGAATTTGAAAAAGAACACACAATCAATATTATTTTTGCTGTTGTGGAAACATCTTTAAAGCAGTTTGGTGAACAACCACTCCCATAATTCCACGTAACTGACGACATTGTCATGTGATGTATTTTCCTGCATAATTTTCCTGTGACTGTCAGGTCAGACACGATTTATCCAATACAAATGTTGTGAGAGAAAAAAAAACAGTTGAATGACCTGTACAACAAAAATTCCATGGAAAATTGCTGGAGGGGTTGCCTCAAAAATTTCCCAGTTTTCAAATATGACAAATGGATGTATAGCTGCTTATCATAGAAGTCACCAGAGCATAAATCCAGACAGCTCGGTCTTTCAGGCTCTCACAGCTAAGAAGATGAACAGATTTGTAACGCTCGGCGCCCTCACAAGGTTACACTGCCGCACTCCAAATTCAGCACCGGATGCCTCCACTGGGCCATGACAGAAAACATGCCGCCTCAGTTTGACGAGGCAGGCGCGGGAGGTCATCCTAAACCTATGCTCACAATGTGAGGCATCAAAGGCATCCTAGAAACACAGAGCAGTGCTAGGTCAACGGTCACATGACGAGTGCTACTGAGCCCCTGCATCATTACGTGAGAGCAGATAATAGATGTGGCTATGATGGAGGAACTGTAACTACATCATCAATTACATCTTCACATGGAAATAAACAGGCAGCCCAGTGTCCTCTTAAAGGAATGGATTTGTGGTCCTGCCTCTGTGCTGCAGCATCCCTTAATTAGGGTTAGACCGCTTTATTGCCTTGTCAATACATCAGACAGATATGATAGAGGTTCCTCCCTAAATACTGCAAGTGAATATGTTATTATTATTTAAACGGAAGTGTCTGACTACAGAGATGGTTCCAGTGTGGTGTGGGAGGATTTTATGCAACAGCTTCAGGCTGCAAGTCTGTAAAAACCTGCAACACAAACCTGCTTCACCCTGCCTCCAGGAGCTGCTCACTTTAAAAGGATTTCATTAGTGTAGCTGCAGTGCAGGATTTTAGTGTCTCATGAAGGCCTAAGTGTTGTTTTATAAGGTGTTACACCTTTTGTACTTCAGCTTGATACTGGAATTTTGTTTATTAATTCATTTTTGCCTGATACCGATAGATATGTTAAATCTGACTAAGTCATACGATAGATAATTTAAAAAAAACAAAACTTATTTGCCAGGATCTCTACAAAATAGCAACATATGAAACATATGTTTATATTTCAAAAACAGTAAAGCATAATTCAATAACTTATGTCTTAATTTACAATGCAGAATTTCATGAGTTAAGAAAAAAATGCACCCAAGTTTCAAGGAATATTTGCAGCTTTTTGTGATTTGTAAGCATTTACAAAAGTTCATATAACTGCTCTGAATGGAAAATGTACAAATCTACTAGAGGTACTGCTGTGGTATTGTTATGGTGACCATGATCAACATGCAGAGACCTGCAAGACTTGCAAGGAGACTTAAAACTCGACTTAGACATGCCATGACGGATCTGAGTAAAAGTTCTGGTAGGAATCCATTCATGAAACCATGTGGAGGCACAGCCAGACACAGACGGTCCTCTTACCTTCCAAGCAGCACGTCCTCCACAGGCCTGAGTGGGTCATCACCTCCTCGTTCTTCTTACTGGTCTCGTTCTCACTGACAGACTTGGTTTTGCAGACACCACGGGAGTACAGCCAGTAGTCTGTGCCGACCGCGATGGTCATGAGGCTGAAGGCCGCGAAGGCTCCCACTGTGGTCAACAGCATCTGGACTCCGCGGTCGAACAGACCCATGTTTCCGCATTCCATGAAAGGGGGACCCCCTTTCCTCTTGATATACAGGAAGTAAATATTTGAAAATTTACGGGACCAAACCAAACTGAAAAAATGGGCTATACTTGATCGAAAGGAGGGGGAAGGAGAAGGAGGATGCGGTAGGAACCTTATGGTTGCGTTTGGGTGGGGACCAAAACAGGAGAAAATGGGGATTCTTCTTGGAGGATAGGGAGGAAGAGGCAGGTATGTCTCTCCTCCCTGGTGGTTTTTAGGTTTGTGTCCAAAAAGACGGAAATTCAGGTATGCAGTAGATGGAGGCACCTCAGCAACGCTCAGCCTGGATGTCTTCGGCTGCAGTTGTAGCCCAAACTACAGATACTTGTAGCAAAAAAAAAAAAGAAGCTACAAGCACTGAGCTATAAAGGATTAATTGTGTCCTAAAGCCAAAAGTGGCAGAACTGAGCCTAAAAATAATCACGATAAACCAAAAAGAGGGGAGGTTATTCTCCACAGGCCTGCTAGAAACTAGACAACCTGTTTCTGGACTTATAAATGGATACAGTGAAGCACTGAATAGACAGAGCTGAGCTAACGTAAGCTCAAATGGAGCAAAAAGCTGGTTGGGGGGTGTTGGTGGTGTTAGAGTAATGGCAGGCTTACAGTTCAATATGTCTGTTACAATGAGTTACAATTACTTCAGTCAGAGGCTATAACATTGCATTTACATGTGCTAGTAGGACGTCAGGATTATATCTATAATCAAAGCTACCCTAAAGATTATTAATGTTATTATAATTTTACTAGGTTTTCTTAGTTAATAAAGGAATAATCAAGTCTATCAAATCTATCATTAGTGGAAACATAAAAGAGTAAACAAGTGGACAATTCAAGTCCAATTTTGGGGGTAAAAACTATATGTTACTGTGGAAGAAGCTATGTTTTTTTTTAAACATACATAAATCAAGCCTACACCAAGGAATCAGGAAATAAAGCCTCAATGAATAAATTAATTAATTAGCAGGGGTTTCAAAAACACACGCGAGAAAGAAAAGACGACAGAAACGAAAGCAGGTATAAACAAATAAACAAACAAACAAAAATTACCGCTTAGATTTTCCTTTTTCCTAAAATTTTGATCCCCAGTTTCCATATGTAGCCCTATAGCTCTGGGCAGCTTTCCGCCGAAAATGGGGGTCTGCGGTCAGAGGAGGTTCCGTCGTCGACGATCCGGAGAGAGCGGGGAGCATCCAACAAGGCAAGCCGACCATCACTCGACACAGAGCCGGCAAGGGGACGACAAGGAGCCGGTGGGGGCGCAGCCGCAGCCGACGATGCTTCCCCGGACGGAGGAGGCGGAGGAGAGGGTTGCTGCCGCTGCTTCTTCGTCGGCTTGGATATCCAAATTCACCGTGTCCGTATCACACCCAGGACGGTCCCGTTTGTAAAGCCCCTGCGCCATGTAACGGGAAAGAAAAGGAATGTTGGGGAATGTTGGTGAATCCACACTCTCTTCTGTCTTCCTCTTGTCTGTGTCTTCTTCTTTCGCTCGCTCCTGCTGAGTGCAGGTTTGGTGGCTCGCAGCAGGGAAAATGAAGATATTACACAATCGAGAGAGAGAGAGAGAGAGAGAGAGAGAGAGAGTGAGAGTGACCCGCACGGATCCACGCAGCGCCGTGTTGTCACGATGTCAGAGTCGATAGATTCAGTTTACAGCCGCTTGGTGATGGATGATGAGCAATGTCAGTGTAGGAAGCTGCCTTTCATTCTGCAGCCCAGAGTTTTTCCCTTTTCTTCTTCTTCTCCTTCTTCTTCTTCTTGGTGACGGGTGAAAGGCCTTCTGTAACTGTGTGAGTGTTGTGTGTTTGTGCTCCCTGCTGCAGCAATGGAGGCTTGTTGCTGAAAATATATGAAAGATGTTTTTAAATTCCGTTTCAGTGATTGGAGGAGGTGGACGGAGGGGGTGTTGCGATACCCCACCGGACGGATGGAGCATCGATGAATTGCATGGTTGCGTTCGTGCACACATGCTGAGATGTATACATATTTCTGTGCCATCACGGTCTTATCCAATTGTTGCAGATGGAGTAATCTCTTCAACATTTTTTTTGTGTCTTTACTTTCTCCATTGTCGTTAAAATAACTGACATTTTAGGCTTTAGGCTTTTAAATGCAGATATGGTCACATCCATAAACACGGAGACACTAGGATGTCACTTCTCCATTAATAACACTTAGCAGTAAGAATAAGGCTGTAAACACCTGTTCATTAGTTCTCATTTGTTATTTGTGTTTTTAAATTTGCTGTTTTAATCCTAATTGTTCTAAAATAGCCGAGTTCTGTGTGACAGGCCTGTTCACTCGCTCTATTGGCTTAAGCTTTGACCGTGGTACTGAAAGGACAGCTCCCTCCCACCACCTCCCTCAGTGGAGTTTGTCTCCCTCTGCTGTTGAAATTACGTTACTGCAAATCCTCATTGAAAGTTTCAAAGAAACTTTCGTCGTGCAAAGTGCTGCAGTTTAGTTAGTTTCATTTGCAGTATTGGTCCATGTAAAAAAAGTGAGAATTAATAATGAAAAAAATAATTTGACTGATTTTCAAATTTCATAGACATTTCTGTATAGGATATTTTCATACATATAATGACATTCCTGGGAAAATGATGTACTACTGACTTTTAGCAATCTATTAGGAAATGATAGGAAGGCTACTCCAGCTAGGGGTACCCGATGTGGATGAACAAATCATGACAGGAAACAGAAAGAAAATGGAGAAAATTGGGACTTGCACAAGTCCCAAGCCACAGTTTAAAAACCAAATGAATGTCTTATATGAATGTCTGTTCCGAAGAAAACAAACATTCATATAAGCAACGCATCAGATTGTCTGTGCTTTCTGCTTGTGAAACAATTCTTCGCCTCACTTGTCAAGTACTTGGATAAGTTCTGGTCAAAAACACATTAAGACATGCTTGTTCCTCTTAGTTCATCAGGTCAGCATTTATGGTCTGCTGCTGCTCTATGGTGAGGCCTGTAAGGGTCTGAAAAATTGTCAATGTTATGGAGAATTATGGCTGCAAAATGTGGTAAATGCACAATAGATGATTTCCACTATTCCTGCTGTCTTCTTTATGTTAGGCACACCTCTAAATAATCTTCCTAAACAATTACATCATATAACCCCTCTGTGTGAAAATTAACCCTCTGTGAACAGGCTCTCTCTCTCTCGCTCATCCCAAGGCTTTTCCATGAAGCGAGACTTTGAGCTCTAACTGAAGACCTCTCTGATTCTCCCTCTGTGTCAGGATTTGGGATACCCTTTACTTCCATTAAACAATTATCCCTGACAGGCAAGGGTGCACAAAGGCCCACACTCGTCCCACATGGACTCTTTACACCACTCTGACCTTAACTCAACAAGCTGCAAATCCAGCCCTAATCGGGGCCTTGTTAAAACACCCCCGAGCATTGGCTTGGGGAACGCTTTGAGTAAATTGTGCTCTGGAGTAAAAGGGGGGAAAAGGAAAAAAAGAGGATGTTATGAAGGTGGCAACCCTTTGAACGTTTCATTCTATTCGCGGTAATTGAACCAGATTAGCTGGAGTCTCTGGGTGAGGATGCACCCATGGGCCCTATGGCCTTTGTTTAATACATTCTTCCCTGCACTCTTAGAAGACTCACAATCTAACGTGTAGACGTCTCTGAGGGAATTTTCTGGGAAGGCAAATTGAATTCCACAGTGGATAGTTGGGAGTATATTTGATAATTTTCAACGACACACATGGCAGAAATTGATGCATATGTTTGGGGATTTAAACTGGAAACCTCTCATATATCAAACTGTTAATTTTAATGATTACATGCAAAAATTATTATATTTTTCATTTTGAGACTGACTGGGTGCAGAGTGAAATAACAACATCACAACTCAAATGACAGGAGGAATAACTGCATTTTTTTGGTGAGTCAAAACTCCTTAAAGGGTCAATTAATGTTAGTATTTTATATTATGTGTTAAAGTTCTGAGATGTGAACCATTGAGACCACTGCTGCCACCAAAACAGATCTAGCAATGCTTCGAAGGGTGGACACATTCTCATGCATAACATTTTAATGGGAGAAAATACACACAAATTCATTAAATCCAATGCAAATCAACACCAGAGAAGACAGCGAAGTGAGCGTGCTGTCCCTTTGATTGTGGAATTTGTGAGTTAGATATTGTGCCACTCCGGACAAATCAACAAAAGAACTCAATCATTTCAGACCTACTGTGATGAATAACGTTCAATCTGGGAGATTTAAGGTCATTCTGACAAACTTTAACTTCATCTTGAAGACTGCCACTTTGAATGATTAAAATTCAATATACAGCATATAACAAATGAATAAATGAAAGCTTCCATGTAACACAGGATTGCAATGGAACTGTGAAATACCCCAAACTAATTTATGAGATGAGAGTGAGGAAAAACATGTGAAAAGTATATTATTATATTATTATTATTTAACAGCAATTGCTATGTTATCTCCATTCCATCCTCCCATAGATTTGCGGTTATTAGGAATGCTCCAAATACATAATGCATTACTTCAGACACATACTTTAGAGCGGAGACACTTCTGTGTCCTGGCAGCCTGCAGTGCAGCCTCTTCATAAATAAGGGGAAGCATTATTTCATTCTTTGGCATCTAAAAATGGCCACAAATTAATGCCCCAAGTCTCCAAAAATACAAAAAAAAATCTAATCACACCAGTACTTCAAATTCATACTATTTACAGTACTTATTACTTGCCCCTCTGTCTCTCTGAATGCCACACATGTCACATGTTGCTGGCCTTTCTTCTGTGTGTGTTCTCCTTAGTCTTTGTCAATGTTTTGCAGCCATCTTAAATGTGAAGACACTGCCATGCAAGCAGTTTTTCCACCCTAATCCCTGGATGTCTGCACTGAGCCAAGTGCAGCTGAGTGAGCGCTTTGACATGGCCATCCCTGCAGTGCTTACCCCAATACACACACGCTATCTCACCAAAAATGTCATCAATCTACAAAGGTAAATGGTCTAGTTCATTTTCAATGGTTCTTCTAACAGGAGTTTGTGGAGACAAGCAGAACAAAGCTAACAGCAGAGTGAGTATTGGACTTATATTCATCCTTTGGGTTGGTGATGGGGTCTCTATCTCTCCTCTCAAAACGTTCCAATTTGTTTGAATTCACAATTCAATACAAAAAAGATACTTCAAACAAATCAAGGCTTCCACACAATTCAATTTAGCACGGATATGATAAGACTGAAAAATAATATGCTATTATTGTTCCATTGTTTTTTTTGTTTTTTTCCCCCACAAGGTGAGTGACTCTCAAAGACATTAAGACTTGCATTAAAATGTAAAAGATGTAAAAAGTCTTTGTGTAGGAATCTTTTCAATTACCATCTCAGAGCAAAATTCACTTGCTTTAAGAAAAAATGGTCAGCTTAGAGAGTCAGCTATGTGCAGCTGGCTCTGCTGGCTAAAAGTAAGTAAGCTAAGAGTAAACAAAAAACACTCAGAAGGATCCCTTTAAACAAATAATCAAACCCATCCACGTTGTCACTTCAGCAAAGCAGCTGTTTGTATGATGGAACAGTGGGTAGAATACTGCAGTATAATTAATGCTCGTGTGGATTCCTATCAGCAAGTATTGTAAAAATGACAAACGGTGGTTTTAAGTGGAGACAGTTTCCTGGCTGATCTCTCTTCTATGATCTGAGCCCATGTCCAAAATCTCCTGTGGCCAAACAGTTATCAGCTGTGAAGATAACTGTGAAGTCAGGGTGACATTCGCTTAGAGTGGAGCTTTGAGATTTAGTGCCACGCTGCTGTTATTATGGGTGCGATGCTGACTGTGCTGAGCAGATTGAAGACGCTGTTGTGTTGCCTCAGGGTACGAACACAGGTACAGTGTGTGTGTGTGTGTGTGTCTGTGTGTGTATGTGTGTGTGTATGAGTCTGACAGCTCCTCACTTCTGACTTGCCAGCTGTCATTTTACACTTCCTGCTCATGTTCACACTCCTCACTCTAGAGGGATAGATGATAACAGCTGTATCGTTTCAGCTATCCAACTGCTTTCTTTCTCTTTTCATACTGTCTTCTGTCCTTTCCTTACTTCCTTTGATGTGTCATTTTCTTTCCTTCTCTTTCATCCCGCATTTTCCTGCCCATCTGTCCTTCCTTTTTTCCTTTCCTTCTTTAATTCCTTTCCCTTCCTCTTTACACCCGTCCTTTATGCCTTTTCCCACTTTTTCTTCCCTACTCCTTCCCTTCCCTTGTTCTTCCCTTCCATCCTTTCTTCCACCCCTCCGTTGTTCCCCTTCTCACTCTTCATTTTTGTCTTCTTTCAGTCTTTCTCCCATGTCTTCCTTTTCATTTTGTTCCATCTTTCATTTCTATTCCTTTGCTATTCTCCTATTGTCCCTGTCCTCACTCCACCACCATTCTTTCATCACCCTTTTTTTCTTCCCTTCCTCAATTTTTCCTCCTCCTCCTGTTTCCCACATTCCTTCTTTTCTTCCCTCCTGTTCTTTCCTTCCTTCCTTCAGTAACACCCTCTCTGTTTGCTTGCCTGTCTCTTTTCCCACTTTTCCTCATTCCTTCCACTGATGTTTTTCTTTCCTCCTTCATTCTTATCTTTGTTTCCTTACTGTTTGTTTTCTTCTATCCCATTTTGTTTGCCTTACCCTCTTCCTTCTTTCCTGAATAATAGCACCTGTAAGCAGCCAAAAAGCTTAACATCATCATGTCTCTGAACTCACACATCACGCCAGCTATTAGTCCATCTGACAGCAAAACCAAACCGTGAGAATCAGGAGGCCTTTTATGTACAGCAGCCATTAATTAAAATGTCTCTTTTCTGTGAGAGAATAGAACAGACAGAAAACTTGCACGTCAGTATTGTACGACTTCTGTGCTGTACGCCGGCGGCTGTTAGCAGATCTGAAATAGCTGCTTGTCTGACGCTCCACAGTCGCACTGCTGTAACTGTTGTCTGATCTGAGACCTGTGCAGAGCAATCACTGAGCCACGGATCTGAGCTTATGTGACTGTGTGAGGCGCAAACTGAGGCCAGCTGGGAAGAAATACAGATGTTCTCGATGCTCTGTTTCCATGGAAACAGCTCAGAGCCCGCATGCCCCCTATAGCGTGTACAGACCATGTGTGTGTTGTGTATTTGTATGAGACAGTTGTCTTAATGTCCACTGACATTTGGAGCGCTTTATATGGGTCATGTAATTAAGTTTCATAGAGCTTATCCGGAGGACGCTGCCTTACAAAAACAAAGTTGTTTCACACAAACATATCAGAAGTTATGGTATTTAATAGCTTCACATGTGAACATGATGTTACGATAGTTTCAGATGACAGTTTTCTCGGCTACTCTCCTATGACTGCAGTCTTTGTGCACAATAGGATCATTTTTCTCATCAGCAGCTCACGAGGGACTCGGGTCACAGCACACACACACTTTTTAACTATTTCTTCTCAAGACAAACTTGCAATTAGGTATAATTTACTGTAAAATTAATATAGTGTCAAAATGTTGTTAATGTATAAAAGTCATATAAAACACATATCAGCCCGTTAGATTTGAATTCCTCTTAACCATTTTTATTTATTTTCATTCTCCATAACTGATTTTTGACCATTCATTTCAATGGTGCCCAAAGTATTTTTGGAGTAAATTTTATTATTATTAAATCTTATTTATTTCCTGTTAAGCAGCCGTTTTCTATACTTAAAAGGTGTTTGATTGCTATCGGAAGAAAAGAAAACAGAGTTGATGTTGACGTTTCAAGACAATAACCCGGATGTTGCTGTCAACAAACCGCGTACGGCGTCAAAATGAATTGACTTTAACTCTAAAGATACTTTCAAGGACTGTTTTGCTTCGTGTTCTGTTCGGATTTTTAACAACGCCAACGTCTTTGTGAAGAGTAGCATAAAATTCTAAATACGTTTTGTATTGTGTAGCATACAAAAAAAAGCAAACGAATAAAACAAACAACGGAGACAAGTGTGGTTTAGTTTGCGGACGTGGAGAAAAGAAAACGAAACCAAAAATTCCTGAACACGGGCGTACCTGCACAATCGGCGTCATTCATGGCGGGCTGATCCCACCGTTCATTTACTGGTGTTTTCACCGGTGTTTTTACCGATGCGTTCGACGAAGTAACGTCAACGGAGGTAAGAAGTCGGAGGAAAACTTGACTGCCGCAAAAGTTGTCTGGTTTCCACAAGTGGTAAAAACCGACTTAATGCGCCATGATTCCCAGAGGAATTGAACCCACAACATCGGAAGGAGACAAAAACACGCCGGCGTCAAGGTAAAGTTTGAGTTTGTAAGTCGGACAAATGGAGACAGATAAACAAACGTGTTTTACATAATTAGCGAGTTTGTATGTCATAGTTATTCATTTGAGATCGGTTTCGCTTCTATAGAACAAAAAAGATCGGCTTGAGGTTATTCGTTACAGATATGAGAGAGAATTGTCTACCAATAACAGCCGGTAATTCTAAAGAATGGTGAAAATGTATTTAATGTGCGTCACAATGGTAAAAAACACTTTAAAACTATGAACTCTCACGATTCAGTGGCGACATCTGCTGGCCAATGTACGTACATTCATTATACATGAATTATGAACTCGTGTCTGACAAAGATTTGATTAGGTTCTCAGCCTGAATAGACAACTTCTTGGATTTTGGATTCATTTATTTTTTCAACACAATCCTTCTCCAGCTCAACACGTTCTTGCCAATAATGCTGGCAGGGATTTTATCCTAGTTTCATTTGGTCTTATTTTGTCATTTTTCTTGTTTACAATGAGGCTATATTTGAGGCGTATGCCAGCCCGCTAACGAAGAGACAGTCATTGGGTGTGCCAGATTCTTTACTTACACAGAAAAAAAGCTGTGAATTAGCCGACGACTTCTTTCCCATTCACGTACCCAAGCCACAAGGCAGTATGGGTATAGACTTGGTCTAAGGGTGCTGGACTATGGCCGGCCACTCCTTCTCTTATCTTGTTTTTCTTTTGTAGTCAGTTGAATATTACATTAAAAATAGATACAATAAAGTCCAGTAGAATCTCCCTACAGAAACTCCAACCTTGGCCAAACTTTTGTTTCGCTGTTTTTGTTTAAAATATTCCTTTAATTTTGAGTCTCTGTATTAGAGAGCCACACCAGATCATTTCATTTGAGGAGTTGTTATTCTAAACATTGTTTTCTAAATCTTGCACAAATCACTGATTTTTTCTGAATGGACCAAAGTTTTACTGCTGCTTTTAAGGAAACAAACACGTGTGCTCAGACGTCCCCGTCTTCACTGCATAGTCTCATCGTTTTGGTTGCCTGTCCCTGGGTGAGATTATGATCGCACATCGCTGTATTAAAAACACCCTACAGTTCAAAACTTAATTTTAGCTGTGAAATGGCCAAACCAGTTTAACCACCCAGCACTACTGGCAATATGAGAATAGCTCCGGTAAAACACTCCCTCTCTTTGACATATTAGTACCAACACAGACATCATTGTTTTCTGTTACAGGGAGGAACTACAGGAGGCTTTGTGTTATATCTCAGATACTCTCCGCCACATCAAGACTGTCAGATGTTTCAGTGACCGCTCCTCTAAATGGATGACTCAGAGACACATGGAGTTGGACATGATGGTGGACATCAAAGACAGGGTTGACAGAATCCTCTTGACCCTCAGCCAGGTTAAGTCATCACAGAGCAAAGGTGCAGCTTTCTGGGAGTATCTGAAGAGTAAATTTACCAGTGCAGACGACAAGTATGCAGAGCTGGAGAAAGAGCTCTCTGCTGTGGTGGAAGACACTCTGGGAGGCCTGGACGAGCTGGATGTCTTCCTGGATGCTGTGGAGAGGCTGGCAGTCACCTCGCTGCACGTGTTCACGGAGAAGAACCGGGTGTTCCAGCTGC
>OMNV01009517.1:0-31039 GCA_900303265.1 Brotula barbata
ACAGACAGGCAGGCGCGAGGACTTTAAATAGCCCTGCGTGTCTCCTGGCTGAACATTGTACAGCTGAGAGGACAGTGAGAGAGAGAGAGAGAGTCCACATTTAAATTTCTTCTTAAATGGAGTCGCGTTCATTCCTGCACTGTGAGCCGCCGCACCGCCCGGCACCGTTGCGCGCCCTGTGAGCTCTCCCTCGTCGTGAGTTTGGATTTGTCTCCGTCGTCGGCGTCGTCCTCTCTGTCTTTCAGCAGACCGCCGTCTCTTCTGTGACTCTCTGTTCCCATGCGATTCTTCAGACTCACATTCAAGTGTTTTGTGGATTGTTTTTGAAGGTCGCGGTCCCACACACGGTGTAAATCCCTTTATTTTTATTTTTCGGTGTTTTTTAATTTACTCATTACTTTACATTTGCGAAAAGGGCGTCTGCAGATTGTTCCTCTTAAGAGTAGATATTGTCCAATTTTTCTTTTAACATAAAATCTGCCCGCCTCGAAACAAATTTGGAATAATCAATAAAAAATAGAACTGGAACCATAACGGTTCAAAACCCAGATAGATCTACCATTACTGAGTGGTTCCTGAAGTGGTTTTGGGACAATCACTGCTCTGGAAAGGACAGGTCCACAAAGGGACAGAAAGCTCCTGAAATTAAAGGGAAGTTTAAAAAAAAAAGACTTAAATTTACGCCTGTGGTTTTTCTGACTGCTGTGTTGTTGGTGGAAAAGGTGGAAAAGGACTAGAACTGGAACTGAAAAGAGTCAAAACCCGTACAGATACCAACACTACTGGTTTCTAAAGTGTCTTTAGACAATCACAGTGACAGAAAGGACAGGTCCATCAAGGGACACAAAGCTCCAGAAATTAAAGGGAAGTTTTCCGACTGGTTCCTGGCTGGTTTGTGGACCGGGACTGTCCGTCATGGAGAAGCAGGGTCTGCCGGCGTCCTCCTGCTCTCTGGTCCTCCTGGAGGAGACCAAGAAGAGCCACCTCCACCTCTCAAACGGGAGCGGCGGCTACCCCACGGCGGGCAGCCTCGTGCCGCTGACCGGGGTGGCGGGGTCCGGTGGCAGCGGGTCGGGAGGTGCAGCCGGACCGGAGAAGAAGAGTGCAGTGGCGGCGGCTGGTCCAGGTTACCCGGAGAGGGAGACGTGGACGCGACAGATGGACTTCATCATGTCCTGCGTGGGTTTCGCCGTGGGGCTCGGAAACGTGTGGAGGTTCCCGTACCTGTGCTATAAAAACGGAGGAGGTAAGAAAAGAAGCAGATCACCTTTTTATTTGATTGATTATTGATAAGCTAACTGATAATCAGAGGTACACGGACCAAACATTGCAGCTGGAGTCTTTTTATTGGAACATTTCAACTTTTTTTTCTCAAAACATTACAACTTAATTAGAACTTAAATCTAGTCACATTTGACATTTTCCCGGTCAAAAGCTCTCTCTCTCTCTCTCTCTCTCTCTCTCTCTCTCTCTCTCTCTCTATGTCTTTTTGGATCAATAGTGGTCCTAAAAGTAACTCAATAGTCAATAGTAATTACTGACGAGTCGAAGTCAATTCATGAGTCCTAATCAAGCAAGAGTAGAGATTTGTTTTGTATTTTAGTACTTCTAAGGAATTTATAATCTGAAACAAATACGCATAGAGATGACACGAAAAGATATACAAACTGTATAATAATAGTAATAATAATAATAATAATAATGATAATTATTATGTAAATGTCAAGACATTATTTCATTATTATTTCATATCAATATTTTCATTATATTAATAATTTAATTGCAATAAAGAACAAAATCATTCATACATCTGATCTATAGCTGTTATAAGACCCATGCATGATGAATTTGTTAAACAAAATGTTGATTTATTCATAGAAATGGAGTCCATTTACCATTCACAGATGAGCTTTACGAAGATTATTATGCAAACCCTGTCAACCGTCTGAAATGATCAATTATTGGCAATCAGTGAAGAAGTCATTTACAGCACCAGCAGAGCCCGTTTAATTACGTCACAGCTTCACTGGTGCAGTGTGTGTGTGAGAAACAGGGATTGTATTACCATCACCGATGTCTTTTTACTATAAACAGACCGAGACCATGCGTGTGTGGTGGGGGGTGGTGACATCACCTGTCAGTAGCCACTCCCCCTCTGTATGAATGAATGAATGAATGAATGATCTCTGTCCTGTTTCTCTCTCTCTCTCTCTCTATATGTCTCTCGCTTTCTCTCTGTATCTCGCTCTTTTTCTTCCCCTCTCTCTCTCTCTCTCTCTCTCTCTGTCAGTAGTGAGCATGTTTGATCTAAGCTGAAATGCATTTAGTCTTTTTTGGAATAAACTAAATTCATTTTATGAATGCTAAATACTGCAGTAATACTGCAGAAGATGAAATAACTGCTCTCAGAATTTTCAATTTCAATTGACAAAAACACTCCAAAACCACACTACAGAAACATCTCAATAATATCTGCAATATAAAATAAGAGATCTAATAAAAAGAACATCTCAGTCTATCAGGAAGGATGAAAAAAGGTAGAGGGTTTTAAAAGTCACTATTCAGTCAAATGATCCGTATGCACATGGCTTTGCAATTTATATTGCACTGCAGTGTTTTTGGAAAAAGCTTTTTGGCAATTGACAGATTGTGTTCATTCCAACTAAGCTACTCCAACTAATGAATGTAGAAAGCATCCGTTGAGAAATGAGTGTTCTTGAATTCAACATAGGAAAAGTCTGAGGTCAGACTGAGGTACAGTACCTACTGTACATCAGTCAACAAAACCTCATTACTCACCGCTTCACTTGCAACATACTGAATGCCATGGACGATGGACTGAATATCACATCTTGGTATTTTTTGGCTGAATGGTGATACACGATGCACTGTATGGCTCCATACAAATCTCTGTATTTTCGAGTAAGAAATATTCAGTTGCAAGTCAAAGCCACATGTGAACTTTGATTAAAACAGACCAAAATAGATCAAAATAAAATTAACAACAGTGTTTCCTTTCCTCTTGTTTGAAATATATGCAGTGGCACAATATAATTATTCTCTCTACAATTTTTTATTTACGTTCACCACGTAAATAAAAAATTGTATAATTATTTATTGTAATATTGTAAAATTGTAATAATTCTCTTATATTGTGCCCCTTGGCACTTTTCTTTCCGTAGGGCGCACGCGAGTAAATGAAGCTCGCAACAGGCTTTTTTTTTGAGGTAGAGGGCGTCGAGGGCCCTGTGGTTGCAGCAGCAGCACAAAGTTTAAGTATGTTGATACAAAGTTTTTCGTACAGACTTTTATTGCACTTTTGGATGCAACCTGTTTGTGGCGTTCTCTATGATTATTGGCGCTCCAGCTCCTTCCACTTTGCTGGAATTGTGAGTGAGTAGGGTCGGGTTTGTCCTGCAGGGGAGAGTTGGGGTGGGGTTGTGATAAAAACGGAATTGCTCCATACCATACCAGATATACAGCCCGGCTCTAGTTTCCACCAATTTGTTGCGGCACTTTTTATAGAATAATACACGCCCACTCACAATGCCGTTCCTACTTCAGGTCCTGCTATTCTCTGGTTCTTGGATTCTGAACAAAGTTTTGGTGGAAATGCTCAGAATCGTTCAATGTTGGTCCTCAAACTACAATAGTACCAATAGGTTGTTTTTGGAATGAAAGCATCAAACCAAACCTTTCCTTTGTGTTTGTGATTCTGACATTTTCAAGACCCTGGTCATTGTTTACGGTTCTCAGCGACAGTTGCCTGAAAAACGTTGCCGCCGAACCAAGCAGTGAATTGTAACAAATGAACTGACACTTGAGCAAAAGCAGCAAAGTAAGACCTGAAAGAGTGTAAGGAAGACAAAATGTGTGTTTTCCATCTGTAAAGGTCTCGTTCACACACTCATCTAGTCAGGACAGCACTGAGGGAAGAATGGAGGGATGGAGGGAGGAAGATAAAGAGATGAGAAAGGTCTAGATGTTCACACAGAGAAGAGGAGGAGGAGGAGGCCAGTCAGCAGTTAAATCAGTGAGGAGAAAAGGTTCTCTTCTCACATTACGGCGATGGATTGATGATTATCTCCCAGTAACGTTGGCACTGTGTGTTACTGTAAAGGTTAGGTCCTACCCCCTCCTCCTCCTTCTGTTCCTCAACGTTCTGGCTGTTATTTATCTGGACAAACTGTTTTTAGTCGTAGACCCTGCAGCTGATTTTTCAGATTGGGTGAGACAGTGGTCACATTTCATCTGCCCTGTTGTTATCTCCATAAATGTGATTTGGTTTATTGTGGCGTATGATATTGGCACATAATTAACTGCAGGACTGCACGACACGCAGACAAACTGCGATGTGTGATTACTTGTTTGATGATGTGATAACTATAAATGATACGATAAAGCCAGGATTTTCTGCTTCTTGTATGTGATAAGTTTTCCTGAAAATTTTACTACGCCATTACATTACATTCACATTTATACATTTGGCAGATGCTTTTATCACACAGCAACAGCCAAGGTAACCATGCCAAGACCCAGCCTGGCAGTCAGGAGCAATTAGAGGTTTTGGGTCTTGCTCAGGGACCCGTTGACATGAACACATGGGTTTACGTGCACCAGGCCAAAGTGCTCGAATATGTCGTTGTCTCACTTTACGTGAGCCGGTGAAGAGTCGATTTATTTTAGGAAGTATGTCTTTTTAGCAGATTGGCAAATGATCACATAATATCTCTTTACGTTTACAACTATTGTGAGCCGATCTAGAAACCTGATAAAACTAACGTGTTACATGTATTTTAAAAGTCTGCTTTTAGTCAGACTAAAGCAAATAAAGTCATTTGACTTTTTCAAACATCATTTATACCCAGTTATTGTTCCAGGGAGTGATCTTAACAGATTGCTGATATCATTGGATTTGCCCAAAGTGTAATCGATCAGCTTTGTTGCAACTAACAGGAAGTTATTTGTAGGCTGTGATGACCTCTGACTCCTCCATTCAGGGCCCAGAACAAAACCAGGGAAACAAGGGAATGCTGGAGCCGACCACAGGTGTGTTTGAGTCAGGCAGACGCTCAGAATGTCACATACACACACCCACCCAGAGAGCTGCTGTTTTGTGTTGGTTAATGATTTCCCTATGTGGAGTGAAGGTGTCTGACATTAGTTGATCTGCTGCCTGGCCTCCTTTCTTTCTGTCTGTCTTTCTGTCTTTCTTTCTTGACCCTATTTCAATTAAACTTGACTGGCACGTTGGACACAATCCAGGAGGGACTGTAACCACTTTACAACTTACAACAACAAAAAAATCAAGACTAAATATGGCCAGTCATCAAATATAATCCTAGTCCATACTAGTTGTGAGTGACAGGAAATCCACAGCAAGACATCGCTTTGGTACAAGATCGCTTGACTTGTCTCTGTATTTTGACAACATTTTGCTACCATCACTCCCTGCCAACGGATCACAGTGAATCCCCTACGGATGAACAACAACTAATCTAAGAAATTGAGAAACATCGTCAATATACAATGTGCAGAATGTTAAAGACATTTTAAAATTACGTTACATTATGTGCTGATCTTCTTTCTTCCCTCTTCCATTTTCTTTCCTTCCTTTTTTCCCTTCTTCCTGTCCCCCATTATCAGTCCTAAGTTCTTCCTCTCCATCACTCTGTCCTCGTGTCCTGCTCCTCCTCTCTCTCCTTTCTCGATAGGCTCAGATTTATTATCCTGCAGTGTGTGTGTGTGTGTGTGTGTGCGCGCGCTATGTACTGCTGCAGTAACCCTGCCAAGGACAGGCCTGTCAGGGCACACACACTTAAACACACACACATACACACACAGAAGCCCTCTGCTCCACTGATTCTAAAATGACCTCAGCTCAGTGTTCATCTTTCAGAAATCGCTGCTGTCCTTCAGCAACTACTTTACAAATACTGTGTATGTGTGTGTGTACATACACTCATTGATCCCAGTTGTCTCCATTGAATGTACGTTTACTGTATATCCCTCCTCCCTCTCCAGTCTGTCAGGTCTTGCCGCAAGTCTCCATGGTTATGTCGTGGGGGCGGTCAAAGGTCAGTGCTATTGTTAGGATAAGGGTCACAGGTGGCTTGCTTGATCTTGAATGCCTGCCATGTGTGACATCATCATCCCTTGTCCCACGTGGATGACAGATTAACTGGAGTGGCTTGTAATCTTTTAATACTGTTGACTGAACTCTCCACATTTTGCTTTTCACAGGCATCTTTGTATAGGATTTTTCATAAATGGTGGCTGACCTGACATTCCTGGGGAAATGATGCAGGTAGTCCAGTTTGTAGTGAAGGATAAGAAAGTGTTGGGAAGTTGCATCCATCTTGGGGTACCCAGATTGGATAAACAAACAGAAAAGGACAAATGTAGAAAATGATGGAAAAAGAGAGAAAACTGGAACTGAAAAATTTAAAAACTTTGAAAAGAGAAACCACTCTGTTCACATGAAGACACGAGGCTGTGGAAAGAAAGATGCCCGATGTTGTGCCAAAATCCAAATCCCTGGCAGATTGACTTCACCTAACGTGAATTTGTGTCTCGCAATTCCTACATTACTCATGTTTAGATCATTTTGCCTCTTGAGGCGTCTGTTTATTCCTCAAACCGCTAACACTACAACTGCTATGCAATTAGTACAACACAAACCTTCTGTTTGAGCTGAAAAACAAAAACTGAGGATTATAGTGAGGCTGACAACAGGCATATCGCTCATAGTTAATCTGGGCCGAGAGCTGAGAGACTAATCTCTCAGTCTCTGGTCATCCTGATCACTTCCTCGTGTCATGTCAGTGGTCACAGGTTGCTCGCCGTTGTGTAATAGCACATCAGACATTGATCAACCATAAAACAGCTGCTTTATTTAAACTGATGATGACACTGAGACAAACTGGGAAAAATAAACAGCAAACTACTGAATCAAACAGATATTCAGTTTGATATTCAAAACTGAATATCAAACCTGCGTATACACAAGGAGGGCCCGATTTAGACGATCAATGTCGGATGGCACTTGGTGCGTTGGGGCTTGTCCATTTTGCTATTTAGCGGCCCTTAATCTCCCGTGCACAGTGCGGTGCAGGGCACAAAGAGGTAATATTTAAGATCCTAATTTAGCACAGGTGCCTTTTGGGCCAAACATGAATTGAACCAATCTGAGTGTCACCTCCTTTTAAGAGCCACGTGCGCTTAAACGTGGTTCATTGCTATTTCGATGCCGGAGACTGGACTTGTCCTAACAAGAGTAGCTGTAGCTATGTAGGTGATGTGGTTCTTGTCAGTATGTAAAAACCTGAGGCATTACATTGATTACACACAGGGCACAAACTGACAACAAGATCACATCGTCTTTTCACCAATGAAATGTAGATTTTGACACATTTTTACATTTTACATTTTTTTTCTTAATGATTTTATGGATTTATTTAGTTTCCATTGAGAGTCCATATTTTCACTAACGTGTCCGCTGATGTTTGGAGGAGGCCCATAGTTTGTGCTTTGATTTTGTATTAAGCTTCCGTTGATTGTTTGCATGATTTTATTTTATTAAGAGTGTGGTTTTGTGGAGTCAGTCTTGTTCTGTTCAGTGTTTGGAAGTGAAAGCTGGAGGTCAATTGACACCAACAATGAGAGTCGAGTTGAGTTTCACATCAGTGAGCTAATCGTTCCTTCCACTCATATGTTGGTCTGCTAATTAGCACAGAGCAGCCAGGCAGAGCTAAAATACACGGAGCTAAGTTAGCGTTTGGCAGAATGTTTTTGGCTGAGATTATTGAAACCTTTGGTAGACAGACGTGTCAGCTGGAGGATGTGATATTCCTCTGATATTCATTATCGTTTGCTCTTCAATTCCTTCAATTCTCTACTTTCTGGTGTGTTTCATAGTGTTCAGAGCGTTCAATTATTGACGAGTTGTGTAAAGTTCAATCAGATATACCTGGAATTTCCAGTGTGGCGTCCAAATACCAACTGAACTGAAACTAAAACATTCACCTCAGACAACAGTCAACCACATTTTGTAAAAATTAAAATACCCAAATCAAAAAGCGAGTCTCAATAACCAATTAATCTGTGTACATCTACAATATCTTAAATAATCATAATCTGCAGTTATACATTTATTCACCCTGCTGCATATTAAGAGCATGAATGAATAATTTACCCACGATACAAAAGGCCTCTGTAAGAGAAAACACCTCAGGAACTATATGAACTCTGGGATTCATCAATGGGACCTATCATCATAAGCACTGGAAGTTTATATTGAATTCTGGTGAAAGGCCCAAAAATACTGACGATAGGCTGCATCCTGGACAAATCTGTTCTTGATGGGTTGTGTATGATTTTATACAAAAATAATTTAAAAATGAAATTTACTATTCTATACCTGAAAAAAATTCAATTGAACTAGAAAATATGAACTCTACTATTCCACAATTACACAATTACTCTACATTATTAGAATGATACTGAAAGGACCATTAAATTGATCCTTTAAATAACCCTGAACTCTTAACCAGAGTTCATTTACCAATGTTTAAGCGGTTATAACTGAATTAAACACCAGCAGCCTGATAATTAAACTCTATTGTCTTGATCAATTTTCAGTTCTCTGATGTGCAATCTGTGGTGATGTCATCAACTGCTGTGTCATCCCATAGAAACTGGTAAAGGCTGTGGAAACAAACGGCAGCTTGTTATGGCCTCATGAGTCATATTGTTAATGTCAGTTGTCAATTGTGTGTTGATGAACTTGTTAAAGCTGTTGATGGTGAAGATGAGGATGCAATTTTCGTCACATTGGACTGTCGGTAGCCTGTGTCAGTACTTAGCCTAGTGACTTAGGCCGGCTTAGCCCAGCTTAGCTCGCTAACTGCAGTGCTGCAGCTTAGTGTGCTAACTGCAGCTGTCGCTGCAAACCTGAACACACGGGGCTACGATCCGCTAGGGGGAGGAGGATGTTGTGATGGGTTCCATGTATGTCTGTCTGCCTGTCTACGTGTCCATTCAAAGACCTACAGATCTGGGGTCTCATTTATAACCATTGTTTATGCACAAAATGGGCTTGAAACCCGTGTATGCCACTTTTTTCCTTAAAGGTTAGGATTTATAAAGACAAACTGTATGTGAGAATGCCCTAACTGATGCCCTAAACTCAGGCAGGAGCATATGGAGACAAAGATGAAAAGGCAGAGAAAAGAAAACAGATTTCACAGGGATTCTTCCCACAGTCATTCCATTGCATCAAATCTAAAAGAGCTTCTACAACAGCATGAGTTTATGTCAGAATGTCTGTAGTTTTATTGAGTATAAGTTCCATCCACTGATGAAGGCAAATCAACATTTAGCTTCCACAGACTCCAACTGATGCTTTTCTCCGTGTTTTCTCTTAAGTAATTCAGGCATTCAGCGTAGCTACTATAGCTCTATAGCTTTTTAGCTAGCATTCTAACAGGAACACATTATGGAACCTCAACACACAGCTACACTTTCCCATAATGTAGCCTGTGTGAACTTATGAATAACTTATAACTCATTGTCCTCACACTACACGATGTTCCCTGTAGAAGCAGAATAAAAGGAGGTAGTGCCTGGTGGCTCACCCGGTAGAGCACATACAAAGTATACTGCGACAGCACAGGTTCTATTACGACCTCTGCCCTTTGCTGCATGTCAGCCCCTACCTGTCTATCCCACTATCGCACCTATCATAATAATTTTTTTGTAGAAACGCATAAAAATCTTTAAAAAAAATGTTGTTTGCTTCAGGAAACTTTCTGAATTTAGCTGTCCACCCTACATGTCCAAATGCTCACCTCAGGCTGACACCACACAATGTTGTCCACCATGTTTGTTTACTCTTAAGTCATGTTTGATTAGGGTTTGATCTGGAGCAATTTGTATTTCGTGTTTTGAGGTAAATTGTGCATAGAACGGTTGTGCAAACCCAGTATGCATTTGCAAGATGCAGTACCTGTAAAAGACTCTAGGTGCAGCGATATCAACTCTGATCCCATGACAAATTGTGGTTAACCTTTGTTTACACTGGAGGAAAATTAGAATTAGTTTTGCTTTTGGGTGTTACAGTGCAGCAATGTCTGTGTGAGAATGTCCTCTTAGCAGCCTGGTGTGTTTGTGTGTGTGATTATGTATAATGCCCAGTGTACAAGTGACTGATGAGGCCATAGTATCTCTAATCCAATCAACACCGAGTTACGGAGGAGCTAACAGCATTACACCACTTACATTGTGTGTGGATGTGCGTGTGTGTGTGTGTGTGTGTGTGTGTGTGGGTAGAGGATTTCTATAGGCTATAGCTGCTAAAATGCCCCCCATGTCCCTCATCTCTTATTCTCTTGCTCTCTCCCTCTCCCTCCCCCTCCCCCTCCGTCTCTCCCTCTCCCTCTCTCCATTCTCAGTCTCAGTCTGACTCACCAATAGGATGTGTGTCTATATGTGTTGGTATGATGCTAGGCTAACACAACAGGAGCAGCAGCCTATTGCTAGCCTGCGTATCTTTACTCAGACCTGCGTCATTGTCCAACAATGGCGTCACTGAGTCGACGCTCATGCTGCGTATGTGTGTGTGTCCTGCATTGTGATCACTAGGCTGTGTGTAACGTTGGAACATGACATGTCCTTGGGAGCGACTTTGTCAAATCTGAAGAGATCATGTGACCTTTGAAGCTGAAAGTCACTAAGACAACTGAGATATACATTAACTTTATAGTTTGTTCTCCCCATAAAGATGTAGTTCATCATCCAAGACATTACAAATACGTACACACTAATCCATCATGATTTAATGTATGATGGGTGTCCCTATGAATTTTCACAGTGTTCTATGATGTGTTTTAAGTATGATCATATTTCTTTAATGGTCAAATTTCTCTCTCATACACATATACTGACCAACCAGTACACATGCTCACTCTGCTTGTATTACAGCCCAGCATGTAATGATAGGCACGGTTACGCAACACCTGGCACCATACATTACTCTCTGTCTGTGCCCGCCCCCTCCGCTGTAATCCCATTTTGATGCCATTCATACCAGTTTCCAGTAGCGCTGTGACCCATTTACCCCCCGTTGTGTCTTTGGACCTTCGTCCCCATTTCATCACACCAATTAAAATACCGCAAACACACAGCGTTCTTGATTATTCCTGATTGTCCATTCATGTCTGAGTGACGGAATGAAAGGAAATAACTTGTTCATTCATCATAGAGGAGAGAGAGTGTGTCTGTTGTAATTGTGTCAAATGCCCAGAGTAAATCGATTTATTTACGTTATGATAGTTAAGAATGAATTGAGTACTATTATAAAATGATCATATGTTCCATAGTTTTTTTTTATTAACAGACACTTCACAACCCAGAACTAAAGATAAAACAATAGAAATAAAAATAAAAATAAAAATACAAAAATTGTAACCTACAGTTATCCCTTGTCATCACAGGGGGCACAAATGCGCTAAATCCCTAAATAATTTTTTTATAGCACTCCGGCTCCCACATAAATGTCAGAGTTTCCACACCAGAGATTTTAGGATCTATGCAGACAACACTGTAGACTATTATATGTTAGGTCAACTTGTTTATACAGTAAAAACAAGCAACAGCCACAGACGAAATTAATACGGCCTAGTAAATGGTAATTGGACTGCATTTCTATAGTGCTTTTATCCCTAGTATATCCAACAATTTAACCTTTTCATGTAGTGTCATCACTTTCTTATGTCTCTTTCGTGCACTTTCAGAAGCACTACAGAATTCAGAATTTACTATGAGTGAAACACAAGAAGTGATGATTGTGAGAGCAACACAGACATGCATTTACGACCTTCTAAACTTTTTACGATTTGTTTAAACTGTACAGCATGTTCTCTATGATGTGGTTTTTCATGACTGAGCTGCAAGTGCAAAACACAAATAGCAAGGGTAACTGTTTATTAAAACATATCGTACAAAAAGAAATTCATAAATAAACAGAATGGACCTAAATTTAGGTGGGAAACAACTTGTACAAGTTATACATCCATCCCTGCGGTCATTTGGTGAAAAACAAAGTACACGGTGAACAGGTCATCGGTCCATCACAGGACTGACACATAGAGACAACTCAATCACAGTCCTATTCACACATATGGGCAATTTAAATAATAATATATTAATAAATCTTGTATTAACTAAAAAACAAATATGACAACACCGATAAAACAATTACATTTAAAGAATTTCAAGGAATACTACAAATAAAATGTTAGAATATGGATCATATTAAAAGAAAACAAAAAGGCAGAATAAGTAAGATGTGTTTAGTCTTGCTAAGCACAAGGTAATACTCCTTCCAACAACTCAGAATGAAGCTATAAAGCTTATCATCTGTCCATTATTTTAAATTTCTGTTCTTCCTCTTTGTGCAGGTGTCTTTCTGATACCCTACCTGCTGATCGTCTTTATCGGCGGAATCCCCATCTTCTTCCTGGAGATCGCCCTGGGCCAGTTCATGAAGGCTGGCAGCATCAATGTGTGGAACATCGCTCCGCTCTTCAAAGGTGCGGTACAAGCAACAAGCACCCTGACTGAGTGTGTTTATGCTGACGGGATAAACACCTGGCACTCTGGCAGGGTTGAGAGTTAGAGTTTTTAGCTTCAGGTAAAACAGCCCAGATTCAAAACTTCAAAATCAAAATTAAAAAAGTGAAGCTTTTCATGCAAAAATGATACAAAACCATTTAAAATGCATAGACAGTAGTAAAATCATATATGGAAACTGAGAACATTCACAGACATATATGGAAATGTTTGTCAAAACCAAAGGTTTAAACTGTTAAGTTTACAACAAAAACACTGTGGAAAAATTGGTGGTTAGAGTAAGATTTGTTTAAACTAAAGTATAATGAATACAATATGCGTACTGTAGTATGTCACGCTCTTTTCAAAATAAGTTAAATGTCACATGTAGCGATCAGCCGCATTCTTCAAATGTTCGTCCCAGCTGGCTCTGATGTCTTCTATCATAACAAATCCTTGAAAACTATACTGAGTTTATGTTGCCCCGACGACAAACATAAACACGAACATAAAACAAAATGTGTAGGTTAGTTGGGGTGAACACGTCAGTAGGCAAACACACATTTTCTTTCAACTTTATCTCTTTATCTCTAATCTATGATTGACTGTACGTGCCTGCAGACACGGCTGGAAAACTACCAGTTACACACACACACACACACACACACGGTGACATAATATCGTCCTTTAATATCACAAGATCCTTTATATCTTTAATAGATCGCGGACACACACACTCACACACACGCACAAGACACACACAAACAACCTCTACATCAAACATGTTATCTTAATGCTAAAACAGATGATATAATTATTAGCTCTGTTTGACCTTTACTCCTTCGGTGCAGGTTCAACGTTCTTGCCTGTTCCATGTTCCTACAGTCTGACACTAAAACCTTCCTTTTGTCAACAATCTTGCGTTGCTTGTACTACTGCAATATTAACAAGAAGCACTCAGACAATACAAACTTCCACCAAGGCCAAACATTTCTCTCTAACTTACCATTATAGTCAAAACATGCATTTCTGTCTAGATTTGATTTCAAAACTTTCTGGTTGATTTTAAAAACCTCCCCATAGCAACTGGAATTAAAATAATGTATCAAAATTTAATTAAATTAAGATTATGACCCAGAGCTGACTTAAAATTTAATAAATAATGCTCCTTGATCCATGACCCAGCTCCATGCAAAATGTAACCAAAAATCTGTTGATTTTGAGTTATATATATATATATATATATATAACTGTATACACACACACAGCTATACAGCGTGTTTTTTGTAGCTGTTCACGAGCTGGGACAAGCCATAAATCCAGTTTACGAGTAGCACTATCAGAACTTGAAAGTTATTGGTATCATAAAACTGGTCTGCCCATGACCTGAGTTTCTGTCCATTAGGGTGATTTTTGACCTTCACAATAAAAGTCACTCTTGCATCTACTGAATTTGCTGTAATTGGTCTGATCTTTGCTGATTCAGCTATTTTGTTGCTCTACCTCGGCACCAACATTTTCATTTGATTCTTACCTTTACTTTTTCTTACCTTTACCTTTACCACCCTATGCATAAACACATGTATGCGTTACACTTTGACATGACTAATCAATCCTGGGACCCAACTGTTCACATTCAGGCTTGGCAGAATGGGACATCATTTCTTATTTAAACATTGGACTTTTACAAATTGAAATACAAAGCTTCATTGTCATCATACCGATATGCGAGATAATAGTACAATGAAAGTGTGATGGCACCTCCTGAATTGAAAAAGAAACAATAGCATCAAAGTATTAAAATGATTAATGATATCAAAACAATAAAAACATTAAAAATTTTAAAAAGCCTCAAAATGCAACGATGTTCAAATTACAAAAGTACAAAAGTAATATACTGCTGTATGGTAAATGGGTATGTTGCATGCTTGCATGCATGGGTTTGTATTGCATGATAAAAGAGTTCAGTTGGAGGTCCTCCAGTGTGAGTGTGTGTGTGTGTGTGTGTGCATGTGGGCTCAGGTCATGTTGAAGAGCTTTAACAGCTTGTGGGAAAAAGCTGTTTTATAGTACAAGGTGTGTGAAATCTTACAACTTGCTGCAGCGAATGGTAGATAATAATGAATTAAGTCGTTTAAGTATAAGCAAATAATGATATTTATTTGACCATTGGTTCTGTTTAACAATTATGATGAGGTTGGTTGCTCACAGGGTTTGTTCAAGTCCGTCTGACAGAATTTTGCCGGGTTTGGATTGAAAGCTGTCAGCTCTGTATTAGGGCAGGTCGGATATGAATTTGCCAGACTATGATTGGGTTTGGATTCAAAACAATATGTTTTGCTCAAGGTTTTTTCTGGGCCTGCATGCCTGGGTTAAAGGATCAAGTCACTTCAAAACTTCTTGAAGTCCCTGACCACATGCACAAAAGACAGTGCTTTCCCAATCATGGTTGTCTAATCCACACAGATTATAGCATAGTTGACTCAGTTAGTTGGGTGTGTCAGACGGTTAGTGCCTTTCTGAAATTCTTCTGAAATTATGTGTCAGCCATGTTACATGTTTTCTCTCTTTCTCCTCTTTCTCCTCCTCAGGTCTTGGTTACTCCTCCATGGTGATCGTGTTTTTCTGTAACACCTACTATATCATGGTGTTGGCTTGGGGCTTCTACTACTTTATTAAGTCCTTTAATGCCACCCTGCCCTGGTCCACCTGTGATAATGAATGGAACACACCCAGCTGCATCGAGTCCTTCCATCACTGCAACAGCAGCCTCGGCAACTCCTCTGGCCTCTCTAACGTCTCCAGCTTCCTCAACTCCACAGGCCTCTTCAACGGCACCTGCAGCAATCTTACAGATGGACGCTCGCCCATCATTGAGTTCTGGGAGTGAGTTCTGACTCTCATTGTTTGGGTTTGTGGTGTTTGGGCATTTTGAAAAGAAGTTGGGCAGTTATATTCATAATTAAACTTTATACCTTTTTAGTTTTATTTTTAGGGATAGGGTTACGTAGCTTCAACGTTTAAGTATAAGGCCATATTTACATAAAACCATCGACGTCATGTGTCACTACTCAATCATGAATCACTTACTTCTCGTCGGATTACAGATTGGAGAAATTATATACCTATAGTGTCTTTTTTTAAATTCAGCCCATACTTAGAGTTTAGGAGCAGGGTTTCCATACTCAGTCCTGGAAACATCATTGAATTTGAATATGTGTTACCTGGGCAAAAAGTGTAGGAAAAACGTTTTGAATTTCTAATAATGCCCATAATTTTGACAAATTAGATCTTGAACAGTCAGTGAAATAAATTAAGGCTTCAGCGTGCACTTTTTTGGTGAATTTGCTTTGATTTAGACTTATTGCTGTTTGTTTATTATTTATTCATATGTGTATTTAAGTTTAAAAATGTAAATGCTGGCCAAAATAAACTATACTAACTAAACTCAACATAAAGAAGTATAAGCAAGAGCATAATCTGAGGAAACAACCAGTGAAGGTTGCCGTGATGAAGTATTAAGATTTCCTATTCACGGTTACTGATTTTGCTCGTATTTGCTCATCATTAAAATGCAGACTATTACTTTAAATAAGGCCTGGCAATCTGCTGAAACATATGAACTATAAAAACAATTTCTGTAGTTGTACGAGTTGCTTTACTTATCACACAGTGATACCTTTGGTGGAGTGTGGGGACCCTGTAGACTTATAGAGAAAGGTTCCCCTTTATTGATTATGTCTTACTTTTGTTGTTGGAGTAATGTGTTGAGTTGTTCTTTGTACTGCCCTTTTTTCTTTCTGCTGAGGTGATAGGATTTGTGAAAATGCACTTATGAAGTACATCACTGAAGTTTTTTTGTAAGTTCTGTCATTCTGGAGATATTTGGCATTCACTTACCAGGTTTGGTTGAATGGAGTTGGAGCTGTTGAATGGACCCTAATGGATCCTTGGAACCCATGTAAAAGCCTCCAAAAGCTCCTTTACATGGTGTTATACGTTTAGACACAAATATGTTCAAAGCTTAATTCCTGTGACATTTTATCCAGGAATATCTGTGTTTTCATGGATCTCTATCGTACAGTAATTTGCTACTGCCTTCTTGTGTAATGTGTCCCCATTATGTGTAGTAGAAGAGAGAATTTTGTGGATACATGCAGGGCACTGGAAGGAATTTATTTTTGCAATATAAGCATCATTATAGCATAACACAGTTCTATTAGAGAATCCATGAGATACGTGTGGCTTTATTGACTTCTCCACAATGCTGCAATTTACAAAGACAATCTCAGTGACCTAGTTTGGTTGTAAATTTGAAGAAATGAAGAAATGTTGTGAAATTGCCATTTAATTCAACCGGAGCCTGAGCCTGAACGCTAACGTTGAGTACATTTTTGCGTAGGAACAAGGTGCTGAACATCTCGTCTGGTCTGAATGAAACTGGTCAGATGAACTGGGAGCTGATGTTGTGTTTGATGGCTGTCTGGGTGATGGTTTATTTCTGCGTTTGGAAGGGAGTCAAATCCACTGGGAAGGTAACACACACATTCACATTCACACGCACACGTTTGTTTTGATGATGAGCATAGGAGTAAATAATAAGTACAGTGCTGCACAACTCAAACACAGACTGTGCCGAACACTTCACAGATTGTTAGTGATCGCAAAGCTCCCTCTAAGCTGTCTTCTTTAGCCTTACATAACATCACTAAAGATCAAATATCACCTGAGTTTGATTAATGAGACTCCATAACAACAGGACACTGTAGCTTTTTAAGATGAAAGAGGAGAGAATAGCCATGATTTACTGTGTGTGGAAGGGCGTGTGTGGGAGAGATGGACGTTCCATCAGTGTTTCATTGCCTCATGACTATGAGACACACACACACAGTCACGGTCACATGGCAGGGCGAGTGTTGCTATAGCTACAAAAGGATGAGGGAGAGGAGGGGCCATCGTGGGGGTGTGAGGTGGCAGAGTGTAATTGGCTGAGCGGAGGGGAGGGCAGCTTGACTGCAGTGGGACGTGACTGAGACAGAGAGAGTGAGAGAGAGAGAGATTATGTTACAGTACACAAAATGAGAACGACGTCATAAAAACATATATACCATATATATATATATATACTCTGTGTGTATATATATATATATGACAGCCTTGTATTGCCCCACAAATATATGATTTCAGTCAGTACTATTAGTTTAAATGAATTTATTACTATTGTTGTGCTGCTACATAAATAATGACTGCAATGTCAAACCTAATCCAACATAATGTATTTAGAATTAACATCAAATGTCTTTTGGGATGTCGATTTCTTGTTACTTCTGTTTAAATACCTGACATGAGTAACAGCAAGAAACTAATGCTAGTTTGCGGTTAGCAAGGAAAGTTGGTAACTGTTAGCTTGGTGTTACAAACTAGCTTGGCTGTGTTAAACAGCAGTGATGACATTGGTTACCATGGTGATTGACACATTATCAACTTCAGCTGTTAATATTCAGAAAAAAAAGTATTGCAGGATGCTGCCATTGACAAATCTGAATTTTACATTGCAGCGAGCCGTGTAGTATAGGCTGCAGTGAATTCTCAAAAATGGCCAAAGATGCTAAACATCTCGGGAACAAACCATCGGTGTTTGGGAAATGTGCCAGTTTAGTAACCTTCAGATAAAGCAGTAAATCTCGTCATGAAGGTGTACTGTAAGTATTCTAGGGATTGTTCCATCAAGTCCTAAAAGCCATACATTCAAATTATTCTGTACGAAGAGAAATATGTATTGAAGTTGCGTTCATGTCTTATCTGTAAAAACCAGCACAGGGAACCATATTACCGTATTATATACCGTACCATATACCGTATCTGAATCATAGACGCCCCATTTGGATTCTGGAGGGAAACTTTAAATTGAATTTAGTTTGACTAATTGACTTAAGTCCTGTGGTACAGCAGGGTCAGGGTGAGGAGGAGTACTCAAATAGTACAGTAAATACCAGTATACCAGTAATACTAATATACAAGTAATATATATATATATACTACGTTCAGATTAGTTGAATGAAATCAGAATTGGTGAAAGGAAGAAAAGAGGAAATGTGAAAGAGTTAAAAATGCTCACTGAGTACTCTGTGAAATTCCACGTGAGTCACAAACTTGTGATTAAATCGCTGTTCATAAAACAGTGTGTTGTGTGTACATAGGGAGTGTGTGTGGGTGTGTGCACATTTAAGTCTTGTGTAAGTAGATGTGTGTAGTCGAATAACAGGTGGTGTGGTTCAAAATGTTCTGCAGATAAAAACAACACAAAAACACATATGTCACATATAATATGTCACAGTTTATTAGCCGTTGGCAGTGAAATTAAATTACTCCATGTTTATTGTAAACAATAAAGAATAAATGTACAGACTTAGATTGAGATCTTTATAGTCCCTCTGGATCAATAAGTGATTCACGGAGCTTGTTTGCAAACATTACATCAACAACATTGCTGAAATATACACCGGTTTTGATTTGGTTTATTCTTTCATTGATTTTAATCGAACAATCAAATCAATGCATTGCACTATCACATGTCTATAAAATAACTTAACGTAACACCAACACCAATTTTTTTCTGGCTAAAATCCATTATCGATATCAAAATAGATTTTTTTCCAGTCAAGATTTAATCATTGAGATCTTCAACCAGAGAAAAAAAAACAAATGAAAAAACGATGACATATACTATATCCTGAATGTGAATTCTCTCCATTAAGAACAGAGTAACAACCAGGATCTGTGAGGAAGATTAAAAGACACAATGGCTTCCTATACTCAGTTTGATTTTGACATCATGAGGTGCTGACTGTTTGGTTTCAACTCTGGTTCCAGATCTTGAATGCTTCGTAACTGAATATGATTTGGACCTGATGTCTCTGTGTGTAGGTGTGTGTGTGTGTGGGGGGGGGTCATCATAGTACAAATCAAACACAGTTCACACGGGTCTCAGTACCAACAGAAACAGCTTTTATTATTGGAAGGCAGCAGGAGGTGAAAGCCGAGCTCGGGTCAGTACCGGATGAGCAAAGAAGAGAGAGAGAGAGAGTCAGTCAGTCCATTCATGAAAAGTCACCCACATGGAGGCAAGTATGATAAAGTAGTATAATCAATCACTTAATACCGGTACATACATTTTTTCATTTTGACTACCTTTACACTGTCTTCATATTTCTTGTTGTACTGTATACAACACTGGATTATTCAGGAGAGCCGCAGTCATAAATGTGGAACGTTGACAGTTGAGATTATTCAGGATAACTTGATTTAGCAGCAAGAACGGACAGAAACCAAACTGAAATGTGTATTTGTATCATAACTTCACATCCAACAAAAACACCTCCAATTAGTGCCCATAGCAAGTTTCCATCAGGTGTTTTGTTTTGAGGTGCTGAGTTTTTGTGTAAATCCAATTTTTATTGGTGAAAGTCAAGTCGTTTCTATGAGCCTGGTCAGAAATTACAATAACTCAACCTTAGACCAGACACTCTTCATGATGCTGAAATTATGCCTCAGCGACATTCAACATTCAGTCAGTGTGCGTGTGCGCCACAGCAGGGTCATGTTTATTGTAAACAATATAAATGGACATATTTAGATAGAGATCTTTATTGTCTCCCTTGATAAGCCTGGCACATTATCCACAAAGCTCGTTTCCAAACATTACATCATCAACATGGCTGAAATATACATTGGTTTGGATTTCCTTATTGTTTGTTTGGGCTTTAAATCATTTCATGAAATCAGTGCATCGCCGTATGTCTGTAGAATAACTCAGCCTAACACCAACAAGGGTCAACATTCCACTCCACTTAAGGTCTTTACTTTCCGGGGACCAGAGGAGGGAGTTCTATAAGATATGACAGAAATCATGTTTCCTTGTAGCATGTCACTTTGATCTGGTCAGATCGTTATTATTTTTGGCGTCACTGATAAAGGACACATAATACTGAAATTCTGCCTCAGTGACATTCCGCTGAGGGAGTATGTGTCCCAGCAGGTCTGTGTATGTATGTTGTTTTCTTTATTAGATTCTCATAGTCTCCAGCTACAAAACAAACACAGCAGTGATTGATTAATTCACATTGCTTGCTGTGTGTGTTTCAGATTGTGTACTTCACAGCCACCTTCCCATATGTGGTTCTCATCATCCTGTTGGTCAGAGGGGTCACACTTCCTGGAGCCTATGATGGCATCATGTACTATATCAAACCAGATTGGTCCAAACTGCAGGAGGCCCAGGTAGGTCTGCAAACGGGGGGCGTGGGGTGGGGGTTATGTAACTATACAAAAACAGTAAAATGGTATAAGCAGAGGTCCCACTCAAGTCTGTGTGATCTTCTGCATTTGTTATCTTAGTTGTCAAAATCGAGATCTGTATCAAAATCCACAAAGGAATGATGGAAACAGATCAATGACCACTGAGCCTGCATGACAGCGGCATGAAGGTGAGAAAGAGACAGAGAGAGACAGAGAGATTTGTTAGCACAATAACTCTAAAAGTCAAAATATTTTTAAGTGTAAAAGATTTTGATTTGGATGGAAATCTTTTTACAGTTATTAATTTTTTTTTTTTAATTTTTGGAAACAGCACCATACCACTAAATGTTCGCAGAGACTCTTTCAAACTAAAGAAGTGAGATTATAGAAGTTGAATGCACTCAGAATTGCACATTTGGGGTGTTATGGCCTTGATGGAAGACTTGATTATCTTGATGCAGTGCCATCCATAGGCTGAATGTAAATACATCCAGGATAGCTCATAGGTAAACGTGTGTAACTTATTTTCTATTACACAATGTGTTAACTCATTATAGTTTTTGTTAAATGAACCACGCGTACAGATGTATCAGTTGGTGTGTTGTTGTGTTTGACAGGTGTGGATCGACGCAGGGACGCAGATCTTCTTCTCGTACGCCATCGGGCTGGGAGCTCTGACTGCTCTGGGCAGCTACAACCGCTTCAACAACGACTGCTACAAGTAGGTCACACACGCACTCACACAGATTATTTCGTGTTTACTCATTTCTTCACTTAAAACCTGGCAATTTTCCACTCAGACACACAAGTTGTAAACCACAATTGCTAAGAAGTTTTATACAGATTGTTAGCAAAGACTCTGGAGACACTCAGTTATGGGGGCAGTGTGTTATAGGTGGTAGGGAGATCGCTTAGTGATCGGATGGTTTTTGGGGGGTTACCTGGTCCTCCATGTCGAAAGTCCCAGAGCAAGACCCTGAACCCCTAATGACAAGCAAGTGGATGCATGTCACCTCAGCTGTTGGTGTGTGAATGATTGAATCTAAGGCAAAAATTGTAAAAGGCTTATAGAAAAGCACTATAGAAATGTAGTCCATTTACTATTCTAAACATCACAGTTCAGTTCCTTCCATTTTTAGAAATTTAGGGCCCAATTTAAACGATCTCTACCACACGGTGTGGCACACTACAGCACCCGGCTCTTTGGGGCGTGCCCAAGTCCATTATTCTTTTTAAATGACATGTAATCTCAGTACACATCGAGGCGTAGGCTCCTAATGCATGATTGGCATGTTTTCGACATGAACTGAACCAACCTACCACTCCCTTTAACATCAAAGTGCTGTTAAACGTGGTTCATTGCTATTAGGTGGTGGAGACTAGACTTGGCATAACAGAGCAGAGAGGTTCTCTGCTCAGGAAACAGATTTGCTCGTGCATGAGGTTAATGTGTGTGAGCAAATCATCTACTACAAAGGTTGTAGGCTAGCAATGAAATTTACGCTGACACTTGACACAGATTACTTATCAGGATCTAAATATAGATAGTTCCCTTTATAATACACAGTGAATATTTCCCCTTTGCTGTTTACTGCTACTGTACAGTTTGGTAAATTAGAGACATTTCTCCTCTTGTCTCACAGAGATGCCTTCGTTTTGGCTCTGATAAACAGCGGAACCAGTTTCTTTGCTGGTTTTGTTGTGTTTTCCATTCTGGGCTTCATGGCAGCTGAGCAGGGAGTTGACATCTCGCACGTTGCTGAATCAGGTAACGCACATACACACACATACACACACACACATACAAGTTTTACAGTGAACTTGTATTTTGACCCATACTCTGAATCAATAATAAAACAGAGCTGAACACCCTTTTAGTCTGTTGCTCCTAATAGTTTTTGTGTGTGTGTGTCTGTGTGTGTGTGTGTAGGATTCTTGCATACAGTAGTCTGCCAACTGTATGTTATTAATGGCTTTCAAACCATGCATCACACACACACACACACAAAATGAAAGAGAGAGACATGTAGATATATTTAGCATCTCCAGAGAAGGCATTGTAGCTTTGCTGCAGGATCGCTCTCCGTTTCTGTGTCTCTCTCTCTCTCTAGCCCTTTCGCAATTTCTTTCTGCCCTCCCCTCCCACCTCTCCCCTACTCTCTATCTCTCTCTCTATCTAGTAGAGTTTACATTAGGCCTTCATTATTTAATACAAAAAATTAAATTGTCATTATTCAAAAGATTCAAGCAACCAAGACAGGAACAAAAGTGACAGAACAATGACTTTGACGGGGATGGTGCTAAATGAAAGGTCAATTGAGGTCATTCTCGTGAAAAATGACAGCAGGTTTTGAGATCACATCCACTGAAGGAAGAGAAATAAATCCAATTTCCTCTGGATTCTAACTTGTTTACCGTCGTTTAAAGTATTAGAATCATTGCATGTGTGTGTGTGTGTGTGTTGCAGTATTAGCTGCAGGATTACTTAACCATGGCCTTTGACCCCTGTGAATCATCGCAGCAACTCAGCATCAGTGAGATAAAACACATAGACAAAAATACAGGGTATACTATAAATAGAGTAAATCAGTGTAATGAACCTTTAATCTGATAATCTGATTTGTAAGTGCACACAAACCTTTGATCTGAAAAGGAACTGAGGTGGGAGAAGCAATGAGGATTCACCACAGTTAGATCGTGTGGTGTGGAAAGGTGTAGTATAGTAAATCATAGTATAGTTAGATCTAACAAAGTGTGTCATAGTGTAGTACCACATGGTGTGGTGTAGTAATTCTGAGTATAGTGACAAACGGTGTAGTTCAGTACCATTGTACTGTAAGATTTGATATATTAAGTTATAGTGTGGTAAGACAATGTAGTTAAGTGAGAAAGTGTCATATCACTACATGTAAATGTCAGTCTCCTCTTTTAGGTATCGAGTTGTGTGTTAAGCCGCTAACCTGTTTGTGTGTGTATGTATGTGTGTTTCAGGCCCGGGTCTGGCTTTCATTGCGTATCCAAAGGCGGTCAGTCTGATGCCGGTGGCTCCGCTCTGGGCAGCACTCTTCTTCTTCATGTTATTGCTACTGGGACTAGACAGCCAGGTAACACACACACTCACACACACACACTTTGAGATCAGCTTGTTTCTTTAGAACCAGGCAGTCACTGGTCTCAGTTAACCTTTGTGAAGATGAACTTGCAGAGATGTGAAAGTTGAGACTTTGTGTCCTCCAGCGTACCGGTGCAGAGATCATTTGAAACATTCTCTGCATTGCCCCCTGTTGATAACATAACTTTTCTCTGTCTACAGTTTGTTGGGGTTGAGGGCTTTGTTACTGGAATTTTGGATCTGTTTCCCGGAAAGTACTACCATCGCTACAGGAGAGAAATCGCTGTGGCAATATGCTGTTTACTGTGCTTCATTATTGACCTCTCCATGGTAACACAGGTCAGCTGCACAATCCTCGATTTGTTTTGTGAAGAATTTGATTACAAAATTATTCCACCTACTTTAAGACTTGACTTCTTCAGTACTTTAATAAATAACATAATCCTTCAGTTGATGGATTAGTTTAATTTAGCGTGTAGCTAAAAGCGTCCTGTCCGGTCTTTACCTACAGTATATGCTCTCTCTCTGTAGGGGGGGATGTATGTCTTCCAGTTGTTTGACTACTACTCGGCCAGTGGAATGACTCTGTTGTGGCAAGCATTCTGGGAATGCATAGTAGTTGCCTGGGTCTATGGTATGTATCCAACAAATATACTTGCACACACAGTGTAGTATGACACAGCAAGATGGGAGACAGTATATTGTGCCACATTGAAGTATGTGAAACTACTGTATACAAGTATGAGATAATAAGACGAGGGGAGACTTTATTAATTCCACACGTGGAAAATTTCAGTGTCACAGCAGCTCAAAAACATAGGTAAAGACACAGAAAGAAGAGCAAGAAAAATAGAATACAGAGACAGAAATATGAACAAAAACTAATTCAACAAAAAACCTATTTATCTATTTAACTATACTTATATGTTTTACAATATTTTACTATAAATTTAAGTATATAGTATCATAGCATAGCAACACTACACGTAACATACTCATCAGAATGAGTGAAGGTGTAGTTTCATATATTGATATGGCAGTAAGTCAAAGTGTAGTAAGACAGTTTAGTACAATCAGTTAGTGAGTATATTATATTGTGAGTAAGTGAGTAAGTATATTACAGTAAGAGTGTGGCAGTATTGTGAGACTTGGTGTAGTAAAGTAAGACAGTCAGTCGGTATAGTAAGTCAGAAAAAGTACATTACTAAGAGTATGATACGGGGCTTCTCAAACTCTGGAGCGCGGACTCTGTCATATTAGATGTAAATTAATGTGTGTTCATACCTCTGACGCGTTGTGTGATTGGACATGGATTTACTTGTGCAGTCACACTTTACACGCATCGCAGACACCAATTTAATCATCCTTGACTTTCACTTTCACAGAGGCGCTTGTTGACTTGTGTGTGTGTGTGTGTGTGTGTGTGTGTGCACATTAGAGACTATGAATTAACCATCCATGACTGTCACTGCCATGGCGATGCTTATCAGCTTCCGTTGTCTGTTTCTGTGGAACTCAACACAACATTGGGAGCGTTAGGGAGGAGAGGGGAGGGGCATGGGGATTTTCCAGTAATCCCCATAAATCAACATTGATGTTGATTTATTGGAAACAGTTGTTGATTGCGGGACATTTTGTCAAAAGCACTCGACCTCTTAAGTTACATCTTCATTGTCTTTTCGTGTGCGGTTGCTCTGTAGGTGCTGACCGCTTCATGGACGATGTAGCCCGTATGATTGGCTACCGGCCCTTCCCGTGGATGAAATGGTGCTGGTCTTTTATAACTCCATGTGTCTGCATGGTAAGGTACCCAAACATCACTGGTAATCTTTGAGGATGTTTAAGGTTGATAACATTACCAACAAAACATTTTAAAGCTTTCTTTTATCTAGGTTTTTTTTTTCTATGGAAAGCAACAGCAGTAATTCAAAGAAACACAGCCACTATCCAAAAAAAAGTCACAGCCTACAGTATTAATTTAATGCAAGGAATAGACAAAGAAACAAGGGACAAAGGATCATTTTTAAAAAAGCTGAATGAAAGTTTAAAGCAGCTGAGCGTAAAAAAGTACGAAAATTCCCTCTGAAACGTAGCCAGTGAAAAGTATTCCAGGACAACACTGAGGTCCTTGTACTTTAGGACTTGAGTAAATGCTCTGGCATTGTTGTTGTTTGTGTGCAGGGAATCTTTCTGTTCCACATGGTGAACTACAAACCTCTGACCTACAACAACGTGTACGTGTACCCATGGTGGGGCGAGGTGATTGGCTGGTGTCTGGCTCTGTCCTCCATGCTGTGCATCCCCGTCAGTCTGCTGTACAAGTTATTCAGAGCCAAGGGGAGCTTCAGAGAGGTTGGCACACACACACACACACCACAAAGAGAGAGAACAAACGAGAGAGAGGGAGAGAGAGAGAGAGATTGCTGTAACAGATTGAGAGAGATCTGTAGCAAGAATGCAAGAAAGAGTGAAAGATCGGGAGAAATGAAGCGAGACAGAGTGATAGAGACAGTTAGAGAAGTAGAGATAGAGATGGAGGGAGAGAAAGAGAGTGAGCAAGTGTGAAAGAGAACTAGAAGGATCTAGACATAGAACTAGAGTGAGAGAGCTACATATGGAGCAAAAGAACGAGAGATGGAGTGAGAAATGGAGACGAGGAAAGCGAGAGTGAGAGATAGTGAGAGATAGGTGAAGAGAGCTCTCTCTCCCTCTCTCTCTCTCTCCCTCTCTCTCTGTTTATATGACGCTTTAATATAAAGATGGATTAGTTGCCTAAATATAGTACAGTGCAATTTATTATCAGGCAAACATACTGAGTGATGTCATTTCCTGTTGTTGCAGCGTTGGGCCCACCTGACCACTCCAGTGTGGGGGCCCCATCACCTGGAGTACATGGCCCCGGACATCAAGTCCTTGTCCTCCCTGTCCCCCGGCACTGACGACAACAAGGTCATCATCTTCGAGAGCGTCATGTAAGCCACCAGCTTCAGCCCATCCATCCCACCAGCAACAAGATGGCCGACACCTCACGTTTTACCTCCGACGAGGATGAGTTACTGACCTCTGCGGACCCAACTGCTTCTCTTTGACACAATTGGACGGATTGACCCGTCCGTCAGTGTCACCTGATCGATCAGGCTCACTGGTTGGTTCAATCAGCTGGATGGATCCGACAGCAGACCAAAGTTAATGAGTCTAAATAATGGAAGGATGAAATGATGGAATTCATTTAGGATCATCTTGGTTTTTGGCTAAATGCTGAAGTTAACCAGGAGTCATTGATTACATCACATAACACAAGGAAATTGTGATTATTGCTGCGATACGAACCAGTAAAATATGACATACATGTTTATTCCCAAATCGATCAAAAAAAAATAGAAAATCCTCGAGTGTCGGAGAAGAAAAAACTGTGATGGAAGAGAAAATCTGCTGAATGTCTTATCAACGCAATCTTGTACTGGGGTGGTTGGGTTGGACAAGGAAACACACAAACACAAACACACACACACACACACAGACACACACACACACTAGTTGGTCATTACACAAATTCTTTTCATTCAAACAAGTTTCCAAAATTCGCACTTTTGTAAACGTTGGACAAACTCTTTGGCTATACGTTTATGGCCTCTCAAGACAGAGTTGTAGACTGACAGACTGGTTGAAACCACTTCCTGTGCCTCATTACGATACTTTTGAGCCATCAGAAGGTTTTGGTCTTCAACTCTGTGGTCAAAGTTTAGTTACGTAAGAAACGTTTTTCTATGTCCCTGAAATTTAGCTTCTGATGTCATCAGATTCCATTTTCAACAGGTGACAGAGCTGCTGACTCCCCCAGAATAAGGACGTAAATAAGACTTAAAAAAGAGTTCCTCTGTGTATACATTAACGTCATAGAAGGCACCAAGCCATTTTCACACACGTGCAAAAGAGTGCGTGTCTATCTCCAGTCGCCGTAGCTTTCCTTACATTTACATTTGTCACCGTCCGTCCCCACTGTCGAGGAACACACAAAACATTTGTGTCTCAAATAATGGCCGTCTTCCTTTGCCTTTTTAATGACGTTATAAGAGTTCATCGGTGCTTACAGGACAAGCACTGTTTCTGTCAGTCGTGTTTGAGTCTTAGCCTCCATCTTTTGTGACTTAGCTGATCAGTATTTTTTAACCGGTAGATGTCAGTAATGTATCAGTGCGTAAACTTTCGATTTTTTGCCGCCCATATTCCGAATAGAGGGTGGGCGGCCCTGAGGTCAACACCCAAAGAACCAAAAGTGAAGAAAACTTATGAATACTTAGGTCCGTATTTAGCTAGAACTTAATGGTCTTTGTCATATTCGCGCAAAACTTAGAAAAACAAACGTACAATTACGACCCAGTGCAATAAAAGCCCAACCATCAGGAGGTAAAAATTAAAAATATACCATCATATTCAGAGCCTGTGACGCCATGAATTGTGAGTAGAGACACAGAATAACATCTACAATGAGAGTTTGACAGCATAACTTACTATGACCTCAGCCGGCTATTTTAGCGTGTCACACTACAATAAGATCCATTTGACCACAGGGTTGAAACAGGAGGTCCATGAACGCAACACACTGCAAAGATGCCAGAGTGAACTGAGAATCCTGAACGCAGCGATGGGCCGAGTTAAACCGACCGTTGGTGTGGCCTGGAATCTGAAGTCTTTAAACCTGATATGAGCACTTTATATGTGACGTGTTGAATGTTCTAGTTCGTCTTCCTCATGATAAAGAAAAGCTAAAACCTGAGCAGGACTGGACAACTGTGAAAAAGGGAGGAAGAGATTCCTGATCAGGACGAGGTTCATGTTCGACCTGTTTTAGGTTTCACAACAATGTGTGAGTCATGCAGCCAACAACATGTTATCATGTTTTGAGGTCACATGGTGTGATGGAAGACCGGTTTCCATCTTTAATTTGCCACGTCATTTCGCACATTCCTTAGAATAAATTTTTCTTCTGCACGGAAGCATAAACAATGCTTCAGAACACGAACGTAAAAACAAGGCGGGAAGAAGTCAACGAAAACGCAGCAAGCATTAATACCAAATATCTGCCATATTGTGTGCGAGCACAGGAAACGAGCCGATACTGCAATCACATCAAAGACCTTTAAACCCTTTAAACTCCGTAACAGAATTCAAACCGCTCCACGTTCTGGCTCGGATTAGAGTTCAAAGATCGGGTTTTTCTTCCTCTCTGGTACCTGGATGGACTGAAGTGCCAAATAGAGTGAAACAGGCCTGATCTCAGACTGGGGCTCCAGGCTGCCAACACTAAACTCAGAACTTCCTGTCAGCTTTGATCTGACAACCCAGCAACTCAGACCTGTTGGTGAAGGAGCAAAAAAAATGCAATTATTACTTAAATTCACAAGAGTTTCACAGGATGAACTGAGATTGAAAGAGGAAAGGCCGAGTGTTGCGTGCGGATGCTCAGCGTTGCCTTACGTCGTTGTCTTAACTCTAGAGTCCGTACGGTTGACTAGGCAAACCCAAAGTCCAAGAGGACGTCCTCATTAGAGCTCTGGTCTACAACTCTGTCTCATAGCAACCACTAACCCATTAACCTGTGCTGGGGAAGAATAACAATTAGAATGTAAAGTACGCTAAAACAAATACATTTGCACATTGTTGTAAAATAAAGATGCTAGCACCTTTTAAAAAGATCGCTTTAGAAATGAGAAATACTTGTTTTGTTTTACATATTGTAAAATGAATCAGAGATTTATTTTGTGGAGGCTTTTATTTTGCTTACACATACAGTATGAAAATATATATATTGATTATATCTGTGTGTTATATACAGTGCGTTTCATGCCGTGTGTAATTGTGATGATGACTCTCGGCTGTTTGTTCACGTTTAGCGGGCGTTGTCATGTCCATAGGCTACCTCACATCACATGCGGCTGATTATTATAAACACACTTTGCTTTTTATGCAAATGATGTTTCTGCAGTGGATGTCACCATCAGCCGCCGGTTGGCAGGAATTGTGGGAAACGTCATACTGCATCATGTCACAGCCGTACAGGCTCGAGCACCAACGTTGACTTTTGTAAAGAAGTGTAATAGACTTAAACATTTCCTGCGCAGAATCTAATTCATCGTGTAACAAAAAAATAATAAGAAAAGTTTGAAATTAAAATGCCAGAATGAATTAAAAAAAAAAAAAAATGATGACTTAAAAGTCTAGACTTATACAGTATAGTAAATAATTCCTCAATATTTCCATAACCTTTTTTTGAACATATATGTAAATGTTTAATTTAATAATTGTTATTAATCTGAATCTCTGAGGTAACCAGCACTGGGTCAGTCTTCCAAAGTTACCAAATCTATCAAGATGCATTCAAGGTAACATATCCAGCAGAATAAATAGAAATTTAAGGGAAATTTACCGTAGTGGATTTTAGGATCTTTTTAAATCAGAAATGTATAAAGTTTTTCTTTGTCTTTCTGTCAGGCATTCTCAACCGTTAATGGGATACTAATGTGAAAAGGTTATTACTGCATTTATGTACCAATTCTTTACCAATGGGTCAGGATTTAAAACTCCATCTGTCTGCATTGTGAAATGATTAGGAACTAGAGGGACCTCAGAGCAGACACCGGCTGTGTCACTGTCCAGTTCACTAAGATGATATGAGACAAACATATTAAAACTTCTCGAGCTTGAGTTTGACTTGACAGAACTACGATCATAATTGAACATCTTCGTGACCTTTCCAACATAAACGTATCTGTATTAACCATAAATCTCGGTAAATCTTTTTTTTTTTACTGGGTCATGTCGTGGTGCTGTGAGATCTGTGAGCAGTGTGTGTCTGGCTAACGTGAACAAACAGCGTCAGGTTGTGGTTTTTGTTTGGTGGGTTTGCTGCGATGCAGTAATGTAAAGGCTTAGTGTGGCTCTGAAAACACACTGAAAGGGAAATCTGATTTTTAAAGTGCTAAAAGTATTTGAAGAGTTTTAGATTTAGATAATTTAGAT
>OMNV01009518.1:0-11431 GCA_900303265.1 Brotula barbata
AAGACTCTTCCAGGTGGACTCATATCCAGATTCATCTTTGCTACTGTTATTGTTTCAGTTGCTCTCTGTTTTCTCTCTTTGTGTCTCCCCACCCTCTCCCACTTTCTCTCTCAACCCAACCGGTCAAGGCAGATGGCCGCCCTCCTAGTCCAGGTTCTGTTCAAGGTTTCTTCCCTTTAAAAGGGGAGTTTTTCCTTGCCGCTGTCGCCAAGTGCTCGCTCATGGGGAATGTTGGGTCTCTATATATTGAACTGCTTTACCTGTAAAGTGCCTTGAGATAACTTGTGTTGTGATTTGGCGCTATATAAATAAAATTGAATTGAATTGAATTAAAGTGAGTCTGGATCCTCACGGCCCATTCAAACAGCAACATTTGATTTAAAAATAAATACATTTTAAAAGACAAATAAAATAACAAACTTAAAAAAAGCAAACCTAAAAGGGGCAGGTACTCTTTAGAACAATAAATAAATAATTAAATAATCAAGTTTAAATCATATCATTATTTTAACATATTATTCCAATTAAAAGAATACAAATGAATGAAAGATTAATTTTTATGAACGAAATCAAAAAAATCTGTCACTCAGGCGATCGTGTGTCCTGCTGGACCTGAGGTATGATTTGATGAACTTCAGCTTGGAGAAGCTCCTCTTCTCCAGCTGCTGTCACTGGATGTGCGTTGTTGTGTATACTTGTATAGTACTATAGTTTGCTGGTATAGCATGTTAATTTTATCATTGTATAAAAAAATATATAAAATACAGACATCTCTAAGCTGAACATGTCTGTTTTATAGCTCAATAATTGCGTGCAGGTCTCGTGTGTCAAGGACAGATGAGTTGCATGAGTGTGTGTGTGTGTATAAACATTATGGAGAAGAATGTCCATTTGCATAAAGTCAACTGACTGATAATGTGACATGACATCACTGCCTGTCTCGCCCAAGATGTTGTGTATGCCACTCAGTCATGCACTGTCAATTGGACAGTGACCTAACAACTTGGAAAGTGATATCGTGTGTACGAGTTATTTGACATTTATTTTAAAACATGTTTTTAAAAAAAGGGATGTCGTCCAGTTGACAGTTCTTACGGTCCACTCTTTCTCCAGTTCCGATCCTGTCTTCACATTGTCGAAGTCCAGCCCTCCCCAGTTTCGTATATGTCTCCTGCTGCCTTCTTTCCGGTCGATATCAGGCACTGGGCCTGAACGCCGCGGGTCATCTAGGAAGTTACGGATGGGCTTATCACCATCTGGCTGTTGGGGGAAATAAATTTTATTGACAAACACCCTTTGATATGTTGACATTGTATGTTATTCTTAAAATTAAATTTTTATTCCAGTGCGGGAAAATGGTGCACATTGGATGAATTCATTATCTAATTACCCCATTAACCACTAAGAACCATCTCGTGCCTTAAGAACAAGTTTTAGAAATACTGCTGGTCTCATACCCGCTGTCCTTTCTCGTACTCTGCTATCCTTTCCATTTCTTCATTCATCTTCTCAATGTTCTGCCGCCTCTTCTCCTCCCACTCCTGTCCACAGAACAACAACAACCCCACAGAGGACCACACCATCAGTGACACATCACAAGGAATTATTTATCAAAACAGAAAGTCAGAGCCGGTCAGAATAACATCACAAGAAATAAAAGGTTTTATTTTATCACATCATAGTCAAAGTGCAACATTTACTTATATTAATATTTTTAGTAAGAAAATCTATATTGTTTTAAAACGGCTTTAATGGCATATCATCTTTTTACATTATTTGAGCTACTCACGCTATTATATATAAAAATAAGTCACACTTTTCTTGATAGGATTTTTTTACAATTTGGTGATCACATGTGACGTAATTGTTATTCTGAGTTGAATTCAATGAATTGTGCAGCTTGGTAAGTGTACAGGCATGTGGCCGACCTACAGGCACACCTTTGACTGCTGTATTCATCGAGACATCGGGGTTATCGGGGGGCCGACTCAGCTCTTTAAAGTGATTCTTATCAGTGTGAGCCCAAACCATATTTGTTTATTCTAAGCAATTTGAATGGTGTTTATTGTGCCCTTGGCCATTCTTTAGCCTAAAAAGATTGAATTGATTATCCTTATTTTTAGGTTTTTCCCTCTTGCAACTGACATCTAACCGCTGTGGGTGGTAACAGCAGCAGCACCATCCACTCACATAATTTCGTGTGAAATGCAACTGTCACAGTGAGGTGATGTCACTCGTTAACGCTCTCAAAAAATGAGAACGCTAGGAGTGCATTCTTAATCTTTGTGTGTTGTGGAGCTGAAAGATTGAGGATTATGTCCTCCTCAAGAGAAGAAAATGTGTGTATCTAATATGTGTATTTTTAAACTGTAAGGACAAGAATTAGGCATTAACAGTTTTGTATATTTTGTTATTTCTTTTATACCAACTGGGTAGCCTAGTAGCTAACACTTACACACAAAATGTCAGATCACACATGATTTATGAAAAATCCCATATAGACATGCAAGTGAAAACTAAGTCAGTTGAATGACTTTTAACACAAAAAAATATGAAAATTTGGTTTTACAAATATTATTTAAAGTAAACTCATCCTCTCACCTTGGACTTCCTGTCCATCCCAGCTGGTGTTCCTCCTGCTCCTCCTCCTCCTCCTCCTACTACTCCTCCCTCTCCGACCATTCCTCCACCTCCACCTCCACCTCCTCTTCCTCTTCCTCTCCTCCCTCCTCTGCGTCCTGGTCCTCCTCCATCACCAGGTTCTCCCTCTCTGGCCGGTTGGTCAGGTCTGGGATCTCTCCTCTCCTGGCGCCCTCCTCCTCTCTGACCTCCTCGGCCAACCCGTCCCGACCCCATCCTCCTGGACGGGCTGTGGCCATCACTCCCCTCTGAAGATTTCCGGCCGCGAGGTATTCCGGGTTTCCAATCATTCACCACTCGTTTCTCCTGCAGGTAAACATGTAAAAATAAATGTTTACAGTATGACAAATGTCTATGAGATTTAACTATGTGAACAACTTGACCACCGTTCAGGGGCCTTATAATTACGCATTATGTAATTATGTCATGTAGTTAACTGCATGACATATGACATACGTCTTCTTTTATGGAGCTCATTCTGGTCTTCAGTGTCTCATACAGAGCACATATTGTTTCGTTGCAGAAATAAATTGTAAGTTGTCAGATTCTCCAATTTTTATCAGGCAAAAACTGAGACTGAAAACAAAAAGAAAACAAAGAAAACAGAAAAAAACTTGTGTCATAACTTGAGAGACACCTCAAATCTGTCAGCAATATCATAAGGCTTTTTGTGCTTTTGTGTAAATTAGAAAACCTTTTTTAGTGACGTTCTGGTAATTTCTATAAATTTCATGCTCAACAAAGCAGAACAGCTCCTTACCACCATTCCCATCATATCCCTTTCTTTTAACTGGATCAACAGCACCACTCTGTGGTCAATGTGAGTTATGGTCTTTTATTCAGGAGATCTGGATGACCTGAAAAAGGCATCGCTTTAAAAGATTCATGAATCGAGCGTGCCCTTCGAACAGTTCACATTAATTCAGACAGGTCAGACTGAGGCCTCCCTGCTGCTTCCAACTCCTTCCTCCACTTGCTAACCTATGCAGGTTGAGAGCTCAAGCTCTGCACTCATCAGTGGTCATTTCAGAGCCAATCTGCACCACAGCAGGAACCAACAGAAATGAATCAAAGTACGCGTGCAGCTAGACCTGATTAACACCAACTTCACCCCATACAGCCACCAAGCAGAAACCTGACATGGAATTATAATCAGGAACGTTACACTTTCAAAAAGTAGAGCATTTATGTATCGGGGCTGGTTTCTAAAATAAGCCTCACACTTGGAAACGAAACAGCAGTGATTTTACAAAACACAATGCGACACAACGCCAGTCTCTTCAGACAAAACACGCTGCGTTTTGGACTGACAAACGGAATTACACTAATTAGTACAACTTAGACACTTCCGTGATTTGGCACTTCTCACATTATGACATATTGAAATGAATCTTCTTCTCCTCTATCTTTGCTGGACGGTGAGACATATGAGGATGTCAAGAAAGCCGAGGTACGGGCTTTTGGGGTAAAGCGAGGAGTCTACAGGCAACAATTTTGTACTGACAAAGTAAAATCTGGTCAAACATTTGTTGATCTTGTCCAACAGCAAGAATAGTTAGAAAAATGGCTAAGCATTTGTGGTGTGTATACTTTTCACGACCTGAGAAGACACATCCTTTTGGAACAGTTTAAGGCTAGTTTGCCCCGCCATTTGGAAGAAGCAGAAGAATGGAAGTTTATTGAACCCAATAGGGAAATTAATTCTATGCATTGTAACCCATCCACAATGAGGAGCAGTGGGCAGCACACACATGCACATACTAACACACACATAACACACCAGGGGAGCAACTCCAACTCTTCCACCCTTGCCTTTATCAGGGGCAATGGCAGGAATGATTAGTCAAATGCACATATTTTAAGTGGGTGGAAACCAGAACACCCGGAAGAAAACCACAGAACATGCAACTCCACACAGAAAGGTGCGGCGGTCCACCCTTGGATTCGAATCCACGACCTTGTTGCTGTGAGGCAACAGTACTACGTGCTGCCAAAAAGGAAGACTTTACACGAAAGTTCGTGTGAATGACCATTAAGGTGACAGTGAAAGTGACACTGCCCGGAGACCGGGACACAGCCCTTCATGTTACTTTTAACAAATAGGCTAACCTGGGCAATTAACGAGGGTTCACACATTGCGCTCAAGACATGGATACACATGATGCCCCACCCATTAAACAACCCCAGTACAGATTCGCCCCAGGTAGAGGAGCAGCAGACATAATTGCTAGAAATTGGACCAGTGGAAACAGGGCGGAGTGAATGGAGTTCCCCTGTAGTCCTAGTCCCAAAGCCTGATGGGCGTTTTCCTGTCTGTATTGACAACAGTAAGATACATCAAGTTACTAGAACAGATGCAGTTCTCATCAAGCATCTTGAAGAGTGAATGGATTGGTTAGGCAGAGTGAAGTATGTTTCTAAATCAGACCTTCAGAGGGGATACGGGTGCCAACGACTTTAAGCAGCTGTTCGAGCGTTTGCGGCGAGCTCAGCGAGTTGCGAATCTGACAAATTGCGAATTTGGTGAGGGCCATGTTAAAAAATCTAAAGTGTAGCAGCTGGAGTTTCCTTTTTTCATTTCTTCTTATTTTCACATCCGGACAGTCAACCAATTTTGAAATAAACAAATTTCAACAAATTCTAACAATGGAACATTTTGTACAGGATCCTGGCTGATCCATCATATTGGGCTCTTAGATTGTTTATTTTTGTAATGACCTCAAATAAGATTTCAGTTGATATGTTTGCTCAAAAGTATACTTTGTTTCATAGTGGCACTTTTAACAAGAGCCACAGTATCTGAACAAATGAGACAAACAGGTATCGAACTGCCTGTGGGAACACCTAAGAGTCTGTCCATTCTTGATTAAAAGCTCTGTTTTCGCTGTCCAATCTTCTCTCTTACAAAGCATCATGTGGAATAACTTTTCTCTGACTACTGCAAATCGTTCACTTGTCTCTCCGTATGTATTATCTCTGTGGTGAGTTTCCTGGAACACAAAATAATTGCCGTAAGGCTAGATAAATCGAGGTGGTTACAATAGAAACGTTCCGTCAAATTTTAATAACTCTTAATAAATGACTGGTTGTAGGTCCAGGTAAGACGGCGTCTGTGTCTAAACACCGCCCACAGCCGGCATGTTGGTGACCTATGCCCTAGACACTTAGCTAGTTAGCTTTGTAATTGTATACAACTCATCCCTCTCTGGATGATTTTCTCCCCCATCATCATTCTTGCAACATTTAGGAAAGACACAGCATGACAGTCCATGTCTGAAAATGTATATTTTTGTACAGCTCCTCTTATGTCTTACGCTAGCAGGTATAGATAGATCCACTGTGACCGTGAAGTTCTCCTTCTCCATCCTCCTCCTATCATTCTCCGGCTCATGGGGTCGGGGCTTTCTGGGTGTCGTCACGGCGATGCCCTCCTGCTCTGCCTTCTTCTTGTCTTCCTCTATTTCCTGATGGTGTCCAAAAGCAGAACACAGTCACTTATCAATAGCTCAGTTATATAACGGTGATCAGTCTTAATTCTAAAGGCGAGCTGACACGGCAGTTTTTAAATTTTGAAACAAACATTCATTTAATTGTTTGCACTGACACAGGACCTGAAAGCTGTGTGTCTTTAACCATCCAATAAGATACAGACATCACATGATACAATCAAATCAACAAATGAAGGTGAGCTGAGCCAAGATAAACCTGAAAGTTTAGTGTGATTAAACTAGTTACCGGAATGTCCATAACGTCAGTTTGTCATGCCAGTGTTACTCAGGGTTGATGTTGCAAATTGTCCAGTACCTCAAACTGACCCATAGTCCTCTGGTTTTTTTCATTGCTCGAAATAACGTCAGAAAATGGGGAGCAAATGCTGCAAATTATTAATGTAATTTTATTCTGCATTTTTGTGCTGTTAATTCACGAGACACTAGGTGTGAACAGGCCATTGGAATATTTTAATACTGTTTTAACATCATCAATTATCCTTCATTTTCCTTAAGGCCAGAGGAAGCTTCAGTAATGTATTCATTTATACAGTAACCGTGATGGCGCCCATACCTGGTACCTCTTCACCAGAGCTTCATTCTTCTTCCTCAGGGCTTCAATACGTCGGTCCAGCTCTGCATCCTTCTCCTCCTTGGTCTTGAGATCCACCCCAGAGGACTAGCAGAGAGGAGAAGATGAGTTAAATTAGGATTACGTCAGTAGAAATGATTGCTGCATTAATTCAGACATTTTTACTGTCCATATCCAACATCACTTTAATTGAAACATAAACATCGATCTTTGGTCATGAAACTGAAAGTACTAAGAGCTTCTCAAATCGCTGCCAACTCCACCCATATAATGACCAGTTGCAGTTAGTCTGTCAGTTGGCCTCACATCTCAAAAAGTTAGCGATGGATTTCCATTAAAATGTGGAGAGCAGACTGCACGTGATTCAGAGAAGAACGCAGCAGTGCTGTAGAAGCCAATTTTACATTTCGGCCTTCAACAAATTCCAAAACTAATTTTTTGTATCTCCTCCTACAACTGAGTTTCGCTTCTGGTATACTCATGCCAGCACTCTGTCAGTTTTGCGTCCTACTAACCATGGCTGCCCAAGACCTGTCTTCATGTACGGGTGGTGGACTGCTTCTTTCTCCTGGAATGAGAAAAAATGAACAGGGCGAGGTGAAGATGATGCGACAATACAATATGACATCCAGCCAATTCTAACTAACCCAAAATAACACATTCAATCCAGATTAATCACAGGCGAATATCTGCGACAGATTTCTGAATTAGTTCAAATATAATTCATGAATAATTATATAAACATAGAATTGTCCTTATTACATTTGCAGAGAGTATTTGTTCTTTAGGTGTAAATATACACTTAAAAGCTGTATCCATGCAGAAAATCAATAAGAGTCCATCGCTCTCCAGGTACACAAGAGGTGTTGAATAATCACAGTAAGAGCTGAGAAAATGCATGCAGAGGCGGTAAAATCAGTGTATTAGATATTTCCATGACAAAATAAATGAATTTATGATGATATATGTTAATCTAGGTCGGTAAACAAATCAATCTTATGTATGGTAGTCACAAAACTAAATCACCGGGAGAATAAAGTTAACAAAGACAAAAAAAGAGTTGCTTAATAAAGTAAGGGTAAAGGATCTGTCTACTATGACTTCACAACAAATAACGATTTTTATGCTTTTCCTACGTGCGTTACACTCAATTATTTATGGACTATTAATGGGAGAACACATGGCGATGTATCCATGTTACTCTCAGTATGAGCTTTCCGCTTTCTGTAAATTTAACCATTTTTGTTTGATTTACAAATGTAACCAATTTGAGACATTTATCTACCAAGTATTCAGATTAGAGGCAAGTTGTACACTCTGTACCTTGCTGTCTTTGGCATGCCACGTAAATCTAAACTGGATCAAATTTGCTTTTGAACAGGTCAAGAAATTTTCAACTAGCCTGAACAAACAAGAGTGTTACGATGATACATGTTAGGATTTAGAAACGAGACCTCTGGACATTGCAAAATTTGTGGTAAGCCAATTACTTATGGGTTACCGATGTGAAAAGGCCCATGAAATTCACCCAATGTTCTTTGAATAGCCTCTAAAATATTTTGATATTTTTCAATATTTAATGAATTGATGCCCACAAATTTCAGTCAAAGGGACAAGAAATTGTCCCATGAAGACTGGAGTCTGTCTTAGCCTGCTGCCAGCACAGGACGCGGGCAGAAGTTCCCCTGCATCAAAGCACCAACAATAAAAAAAAAAACCACACACACACACACAACCCGCAACATTTTAGCTTATTAATTATATAACGGCTGTGTCGTTCTGCGTCAGTTCGTATATTGACTTCAGATCGAGAAGCTGTGTAAATGTAACACAAGCACACTGAGCCATGTCTGTTTCGATACAAAGCGCTCAAAGCACCACGGCACAAACGCACACAGGGATTAGCTGACGAAAAAAAACAGGCTTAAGCGGAACAGAGGCCTTAAAGACGCATTTTGTCGGTTTATTACCTTTACCAGAGAGCGCTGTTTGAGATGTATGTAGCAACGTTTGTTCAGTTAGCTTTCTATGCCAATTCCTGCGCCTCAATGTGTCCTTATCACCCGACTTCCTGTTAGCTGCTAGCGACTTCCGGTCTGTTTGTGAACGTGGATTGCTGGGTTTCTGGTTATGTTAAATTGATATTTGATAAAAACGCGGTGATTTTATTGTGCTTATTTTTTAGATTTGCTAACAAATGATGGTGATATAAAAATTCAGCCGATGTTGTTTTTTTGTTTGTTTTATGAACCTTCACTCAGACTGCTATTCCTTAAATATCCATTAGAGGGCGCCAGTGATCCGCAAATATACTTGACCTATTAACCCAGCGGTAATTGGGTCAACTCCCCTCAATGCACACACATACACACACGCCACACTGTCTATTGCACAGTCCATGTGTACAATGAAATATGGATTTAAAGTGCATAAAGGGAGAAAGAGAGAGCTGTATAGGGCGAAAACCTTTACTCATATACTGAATCATGCACATATTGATACTAAACTGCTATTGTTAGAAAACAATCAGACACATGAACACAGTCTCACGCCATTTGCCAAATTTCACATCAAATTGTTCAACACATTTAAATATGTGGTTTCTTGAGTTTGAGAAATTGTTTAGGTCATTTTTTGTAGGCTTGATCCTTTCAGTTTGAAATCAAAATCCCACAGATCGTCTTGAAGCAATTAAAATTAATATTTTGGCCCTACACTGCCTCACATAATGTTAATAACACACACACAGACACACACACACACACACAAAGTCACATTTTAGTAACCTCCCTATTCTTTGACTCACCTGATTGGAACTCAACAGGTGAGTCCAGTTGGTCTCGGCAGAACAACACACAGGTAATGCTGTCAATTTCGTTATTTGATGTCATGAAACAATTACAGGGACATATTGCCTGCCTTATTTGGGCATTTAGATATACAGAGAACCCAGTGAGCTCATACTGTACCTCCACAAACGATCCAAAATCCGCCTTTATTTAGATGACAGAATTAGTTTTCACCTGTACGTGCAGTGAAAGAAAGTCATTTTGGTTGTTGTGTTGTGTTGATGTTGCTATTTAATGTGATTCTTTCTGACTAAAGACAATAGAAATCTGCTTATTTCATACCTTTATTGTCCCAAGGAGAGAAATTCACTTTGCAGTAACGCAACATAACGATGAGTAAATAACAATAACAATAATGATGAGATAAAACCACGGTAAGAACAGTGGAACTGCGCAAAACAATCAAAAATGTCAGATAAAGACACAATAATCAAAGTCGAATAAATAATATGTTGGATTAAGCAGTCGTGCAAAGACATCCATTTATTTAACTATTAAACTATATTCAACTATAATTACCAATAACAGAACTATACACACTGACCAAAACATACTATCCAGTACATTGCACATATTATATTATGTATTGACAAGTATGACAAGTGTTGATTGCATGTGGAATAAATTGAAAAGAATATAAATTAATATTGCATCTTGGTGGAAATGAATGTAAAATGCAACATTTAAAGACTTTGTCCATAACCAAAGGAAAGACTTAAAAATACATTTTTGAAATAATCCCTCATTTACTCCAAAAAAAGAGTTTTGAAAAACGATCAATATGTAAAAGGATTTACAGTGCTAAGAAAATGGGGGAAAAAAGCATACGATTGAACAGAAAAGGATGGAAAACATTAGCTTTAGGGGGAGGATTTTCATTATAACTGTATAAATTCTGTTTTGAATTAAAGCAAGAATATCTCAGCATAATCTCAGAATATCATCTGTCTGTTTTTCTGTCACCACGTTCTGACCACATCCGCCTACACAGTAACACATGCTGTTAAATGCGATATCTCTCTCTCTCACCCACACAGGCACACACACACACACACACAGATGATAGCCTATCCTGTGGCCTGGTTTCAATAGACACAGTCAAAACAAACAGTGTGTTGTCAGGCAGAATACTGAGTAATGACCAGGCAGGATTTGTTAATCACTTGATAAGATCTTGTTACCTGAGCCATCGTGTCGCCAGCAGACGTGCAGAGCGGCGCTGCAGCCAAACTAAAGGTGGGGGGACAGCTTCTATTACAGAGATAAAGCTGGCCTGATGTCAGAGAAACATAAGGGTTCCCACTCGGCATAACATGCAAAACAATACAATAACCCAACCTAATCTGAAGTGTGTGTATCTTAACATAACCACATCTATGTTCCTAACCAAATATCACCAAAACCATTTTAAGTTTGAACCATCTTACCTGAACAGATCATAAGATAACCTCATTTACAGTATCCCAACCATTACCTCATGTTATTTTCTTGAATTGTTGCATATATTTTGTAATTTATTCTTCTCCCATTGCTCAACTGGTCAAAGAGAAATCATTTTGGAATTTATTATGCAGTAAGGACAAGAAAAATGGCATTACAAAAGAAAAATGTCAAGGTGGTTCATTATGACGAGGAACCGAGATGAATTTTCAACATCCTGGTGGCAGCAATAGACTGCTGTAGTTACAGACACAGACGACGTGTGTGTGCAGGGGAAAAACATTTTCTGATGATTATTAATTGTAATTCTTTACGTCAGCATTATGCATCAACACACTCTATGTATCCTTTCTATCTGTGCGATGTTTTGTAACGTGTGGATCTCCTTTCTCCTCACACCATGCAGTGATGGACTCCTGGGG
>OMNV01009518.1:11451-26116 GCA_900303265.1 Brotula barbata
GATGGACTCCTGGGGCGATGAGCTCATTGTTGTGAGAACCAAACACCAGCCTCCCCCAGGACGAGCCATGAACCCCAGAGACTCCCATCACGGACGGAGGAAAGTGACGGTGGTTTCTCTTGTTGATATAAACAAACATTACTCAGGGATTTACACGGCAACGTCACCGAGCCGGTCTAAGCAGATACCCATCATAGGGAAACTCTCATAGGGGAAAAGTCCGGCCTCTGCTCTTCTTACCACGTGTGTCATGATATGTATGAGGTCTGGAGTGTGAAAGGCATCAACAGAGTCGTTGGTAAAATCCCATTTTTTAAACCTTTGTGGAAAACCCGTTACAAATTCATGTTTCACGTCCACCAAATTTCACTGAAATCCATCAATAACTCATCGAGATGCTCTGCTGACAGTCAGATGAAGCAAAGCAGCGTGTGGACTGAGACGAAGAGCTGCTGATGCACATTCCACCACACTGGGCTGACCTGTGTTTCAATAAAAGGTGGAGCAGACTGCAAGAGACTGTGGGCTGATAACAACTCTCTCTCTCTCTCTCTCTCTGTCTCGCTCACACACACGAGGTCCATCTGTTGTACAGTGTTTGAGGTGAAATGGATGAGGTAATGGTGCTGCTGCTCAGAAGCCCGACACCTCTCTCCACCCATAAAACCTTTTGACAGATTTCTCGGATTTCATCGTCCACACACATTAATGAGCTTCCTCCCTTTGTGTCTGCACTGTGATACATCGCTTTTTCACTCTTGTTTTGATGTCTTTCTTTCACGCTGTCCTTGCTAAACAGCACCTGGTTGGCAATGACAGTCTATTACTTTTAATTATCACGATATTTTTAGCTAATTATCTGTCATAGCAGAGAAATTGGTGGAAAAAATGCACAAACCTCACATTCAGATATTTAATTTACTATCTCCACACTGACGTACGGCTTCATTCACACCGCAGGCCTCGATGACACACGTTTGACTACCAGTTAACGTCTATTTTTAAAAGTGATCTACATCACATTTGCATCCGTATTCACACCTAAAACAGCAAATATGCCCGATTACTTTGATCACAGCCGCAATATATGCAAACCATGAGGTGGACTTTCACGGACAAATTTGGAGGTTAGCAACAAATCTATAAATTCAAGCAACAATAGGAGAGGAATTTTTATTGTAGCCTGAGCTCGAGCAGCTATGATTGCCGCCTACGGCGAATTCTTTTGACCACCGGGTTAGATTTACTTTTCACACTGACCCACGTCTGATTTGTGTGCTCACCCCAGAACTTTTCGCATCATCCTATCAGTTGAAACAACGCGCACGCATGCATTGTGAATAATGTGAAACAATGTGCATGTGAGATTTTAGCATCCAACCAATAACAAAGGGGATTAGGATGACAGTTGGATTTATCACCCGCAATGACCTCCAGTAGGTCAAACAACAGGTGTGCGATTCCACCGCTGCCTTCCCTTTGAGCCCCGTGCTCTACCACGGCGGTTGCAATCTCTTTAAACACAGCTCTGTTTGCCTTTGCTGTCGCCCTGAGCTGTTTCTTCACACACCCACAGGTGTATAAGTCACATGACTTGTGCATTGCCGCACCGACCTGAGGCGGCATTTTTCCATTGTGCAAGTCGATAAAAAACCATCACCCAGTCAAATACACATAACAATTAAAACAGAGAGTGTCAGGCCGCACCGCTGCTGCCGCCGCATGCTAAGTGGCGCGTGGATCACAAGGTGCTGAAATAGCCGTGCGGTTGACAGGAGAGTCACATCGAGAGAAATTAGAACGCTATCTGATTTAATTAGACGTACGAACGTGGTCTCCACCTGATCTGAAAACATCAGATGGCTTTGTGCTTTCTCCCGCTCACGCCGTCATTATGCAGATGGGATCTTTGCCACGTGTGAGCGATCGGACAGAATTGACCTGGTCTTGCCCCGAGGTGATCGGGTTTTTGATGGCGTTCTTCGCGCTCACTCTGTAAATGGAAAATGACGTGGAGAAATGTTGCTATCACCTGACATCAACATCATCAGGGGCCTGCTGCGTTTACTGCCTAATCAGCCTCTACTTGCATTACTACACCACCATAAAGTAAAAGAGAGCTCTGGGTGCTCCGATTGCTCTGCAGCTCTATGCCTGCTTCCATAATCACCTGACGACAGGTCCTGATTGGCTCTCCGCTGCTCCATTGCCTCCTGGCGCCTCTTTAGCAGATAATTATCGCAAGACTGGCGGGAGCTAATTTGCGAAATGTAGGTGAGAAAAGAGAGGGAGGTAAACAATTGAATGGAGGGAGCGAGGAAGGAAAATGCAAGCAGGTGTTTTTGTGTGTGTGTTGGCGGGGTGATCGGGACAAGGCATTGGAGAAAACACACGGAATTATGTTCCGATACACAAATAGATGCAAGGAAACAAATTATTATCACAAGTGTGGCAAAAGTGGCGTTGCTGCGTCTGTGGACGGAGGAAAGGTCACACGTTCAGGGCCGCGCTTTTATTTATTCATACCACCAGACCTATTCACAGACATTCTAACATTCTGGAGCGGTCCCACAAAGACGACGTGCAGCATTCGCGCTCACGCATCCGTGACGCAGCGCTGCGAGTGCTGCCAAAAAGCATGGTTTTGCACGTGTAATATTGCCGCAGGTGTATTAACTTTGCAGCCAACTGAAGCACCGACGACAAGGGATGTGGCAACGTGTCAAAACACGGCATCTAATCTTCCGCTACCGATTGACGCCACTCTACTTTGCGACATCAGCTCTGCTTTTGTTGGCATGGATACATTCCGTTGTGAATTCTGTCCCGAGGTTGTCAATCCAAAGTCAAATGAACGGAGCTGATTAAACACCATTATCTGAGGAGGAGGTACGTGTCTGACTTAATCAGGTGAGCAGGGTTGACGTGTTATTCAATAAACGCAAACTTACCGTGACAACTTGTAATGTATAATAGGCCTCAGGGATGAGAAATTGAGACTAGATCAGGCCAGTTTAGGGATTGATGGGCAGAGGGAGAGAGAGAGGCAGGGGGAGCGAGAAGCAAGGTCGCTGATGTCATTTACATGATTATCACTGCTGTAGAGGTATAGATTACCTGCCACTGAGACAGTGTGTGTGTGTGTGTGTGTGTGTGTACGTGTGTATCCGTGTGTGAGAGACACTGAAAGAGAGCGAGGTGAGAGTCAGGGTCAAAGCAGAGAGCTGGGTGATCATCTTATCTGTTTTCTCTCCTGTTGCATCGTTGCACTCAAGTTACACATAAACACAAACGCACACACACACACACGCACACACGTACACTCGCACACACACAATTTTCTGGACAGAAAACAATGTTAATGATGCAGCCTGGAATTGAAAACCCAGCAGGTGACATCATGACGTGTGGCATCAGCAGGTGTTTGGGTGCTGACTGTGACTAACCCTTGAGAATGCTCTTGTGCCTCTGTGTCTATATTACAGAGGAGCAACGAAAACAGAAATCAAAATATTGCACAATAAAAGTATATCGAGAGTGAATGTAGCAAAATGCATAATAAAACATTAACATCAAATTCAAGACAACATCAGGAGTTCACCGTCGTCTCCTGTCCAATAAATCCACAGTTTTTTTCCACTCCACAGTGTTGGAGTTCAGTGTCCACGTTGGTTTGGTCTCTCAGGGATTCACTTTGTCCAAAACATTATTGGAGGCCTGTCCCCAACTGGAGTTGTCCCTGGAAATGTCCCCTTTGCTTCCTTTTACTGTCCTTTTTCAAACACCACAAAATAAAAGATAGAAGAAGCAAGGTACTTTATTTTAACACATCCTAACCATGAGGAGCAATGGGCAGCACACACACGAACATGCAAACACACACACACAGCAGTGCCAAGGGACCAACACCAGATCTTCCACCGTGGTCGAGGGCAGTGGTAGGAGTGATCAGCCTAACGTTCATGTTTTCGTGGGCAGGGGAAACCCACACAGGCACGGGATGTGGTGGTCGAAACCGGGACTCAAACCCACGACCTTGCTGTGAGGTAACAGCGCTAACCACCATGCCACCGTGCTGCCAGTGCATGAACTGGAAAATCAGTGAATCTGCCGATGACATTGATTATTGTCTGTGCGAGCCTACTTGATATTTGTTTACGTAGCAAACAGAAACAGAGTTATTTTCTGTTGTAGCGACTGCAGAAGTGCATCTTAACGCATAGTCAGGGGCCGTCTTGGCATTTTTCACTTTGCCGAATCGGTTACGCACAATTTCAATCAATGATTTATTTATTTTTTTAATCAAGTAGACAGTTTGTGGTTAGTGGTTCCTCAATTTATGAGATTGAAAATGTAAAAGCACAATGTACATTTCAACAATGGTGACCTGATGACACACACAGGACCAGCTTAACGGATGACCAGATGTCACATCTAAAGAGTGCCCGTGTTCATGCTGGAGGAGAGAGATGCTTGCCCCGACATGTACCTGACAGGGGAACGCTCCCTCACACACACACACGCACGCAGACACACACAGAGAGAGAGAGAGAATCCCATCTTACCCGTGAAAAATGATTTTAACCTCATCTGTAAGAGAATGCTTTGGTGTTGAAAGTCTCAGTCAGTTTGGTTTCCTGTTTGAAATAGAAGCGCCTGACGGCTGATTGACCGTGAAACATTTGATTACAACAAAACAAACAATACATTCATGTGCATTTCACGCCGCCCGAGTCACTCTGATTGGTGGAATCCTACTAATTACACACACATTTTACTTCAACTGCAGTAAGGACAAATATGTAAATTGCGTGCATTCTAAGTAAACGTTTCTCACCACGTCATTCTTTCCAGATGACCTCCGGTCATGTGTGTTATGTGTGGAGTCAATATTACATCATTTGGAGGACGGATTTTTTTTTTTGTCGCTGTAGCTAAAAATAATTTTCCAGTTTCCAGCGGGGTTTTTTTGCAGTGTGCACCAATTAGCTTGGGGGGCATCAGGCTGGGTGGAGTTTTAAGTCAAGCTGCTGTTTCCAGCCGATTGAACAGCCTCTGTCCTCTCTCTCATGGCCTGAGACGGAGGGCAGAAATGTCAACAGTGTCAAAGGTGGAGACAGTGGGGCTTCTGAGGTCATTTGGGATGCTAATGTTATGCTGGTTTCTACGCCGCGTTACCCCACCCAAGTCTACAAAAGACAAGAGGAGACTTCGTTTGTTAATAGACATAATGCATGGCCTCAAATTATTATGATTGAGGCCTTGTCTCGTATCTCATCTCTTGTCCTCTTTCCTTTTCTTGTGTGAAAACAGAAAGTCGTAAAACTTCAACTTTGATGTGTCACTTGTGAGTTAAGATCACTCAACTCTATGATGCACATCACCACAACGTACTGCAGTCGACCTCACTCAGTTCCTTATGTGTCGGGCTCAGAACAAATAAGTCAACGCCTTCATATGTCTCTGTATTATTCCTACCCTCATTTACAGTACAGACATTATCATACTCATTATTTCACTGAGGGATGCAAATTTCAACATCCCCTAAAAAAAAGCAAACAATGATTAAAGTAAATGTTTGTTTTTTTTCAGGAAGGAAATGAAGTACATACATATTTTGTGACATATTTTGTGTAGTAAGATTAAGGACCAGATTTGCCAGCGACTCTACAGTTGTGCTGCATGTTTGCATTGCTCATTATTTCACAAACGAATTCCAGTGTTAACAAAAGTCTCACTAATCCCAGATTATAAATCTCCATGTTTGAATTTACACACAAAGATTCATAATATATCTTAATTGTTGTCAAAATTATTGCCCCTTCATAATAAAAATAATGCTAATTATTATCATTAACGGGTTACGTTTGTGTTGGTCTGTTAGCAGGATAACTCAAATAACTTCATAGCAATGCGACAATTGTTTTTTTTTAAACTAATGAACACTTCTGGGAGAAAAAAATGGAGCATACAAACCCCAAGGTGGTTTGACACCTCCTTAATGCATTCATCACTAATGAGGTGTAAGAGCCACTGACAGGCAGCTGACTCAACTCCACTCACACACAGGATCCCACTGCAGTGATTTACAGCTGCTACAGATGTGTCAGACTGGGTGAAAGTCAGCTGCATGGGGGGGAGGGAAGGGGAAGTGTTTGTGTGTGACGGGGGATGGTGCTTGTTGACTCCTGTGTGAGGTTGTCAGATGAGGAAGTGACTTGTATCCTGAGATGACAGATAAGCGAGAGGGGTGGGCGGAAAAATAAATGAGAGGAAATGGACAATAACTGTAAAAACGTGATATGATGATGCTACTGTCCTACTGGTGGAAAATGGCAGCTAAAGAAGGTGAATATTCCAACCCATGTGTTAGACTGAGCAGATGACATTTAAATTTAAATGATACCTAATGTAAACGTCAAATTTTCCCACGTCAGCAATTTTGTGATCAGCTTCATTCACTGCAAATTAAAGCCCGTAGGGTGGGGGAGGGCGGGCGAGGGGGCCGCACCATCTTCTATGCAGGGGCATGTCAGCACTTGTTGTGAAGAGGAGTGGGCGTGGTGAAGCAGCGCGTCAAGTCCACGTTGATACATGCGTGTACACTGAGGGCAACTCGATTCTTCTACCACAATAAAAGCACTTATTTTTTGGTTGGGAATCATTCAACGCTGCTGAATGCAGACGATATACCTTTCTGAAAATTATAAAATACCGCGAGTGGTAATAAAAATCACTGAAATAAACAGAGTAATATCACATTTAAAAGTAAAAGCAACTCCTTGATGGAGAGATTGGCTGACTTGCATCTATTTGCTATTATTGGATCATGTATATAGCTAAACAAATTAATTGGAGTTTATTAGATAATCATCTGAAGTGTTTAGACAACTATTTTGATCAGTGTCTAGCTTTGTGTTAATGTGATATCAATACATTGTGCTTATTAATGATTCTTAAAACGAATTGAGACATTTTAATGTAAGTTTAGACTCACAGGGAAGGGGGCTATTTACGTGACCAAAGAAAGCCGAATCCAAAGTCCACTAGAAATACAAGTTGACTTTACAACACAGAAAAAGTATGCGATTCATTAAATCCAAATATAATTTATTTTGAAAGTAATAACCGGATACGATTACTATATTCATGCTAGCTTAGCTTCGCTTCAGCAAAATAGTAGCAGTGAAAGCAGAGAAGTCCGCGCAGAACAACCACCATCCTTCACCCGACAACAAGCAAGCTTCAGCTGGCTCTGTTACCTGCTACATACCCGTAGTCGCGTTTTGATGGGTTAATTCGTGACAGTAAAAGAACTAAAAACTAACCAAGACAATCCATATCAGGAAGGCTGTTATGGACTAAAACGTCCGCTCCAGGAGCCGTGTTCCTTCATGTCATTTTGACCCTTCCACCGGTTGTTTATTTTGCGACATTTTTCTCTCGCTGATGTCCACCTGTTACTGCCGGTTTGAGATCCACAGCCGAAGCCTGTTTACACCACGCATCGTTTGTCAGATCACGTAAGTACGTTAATGTTTTATATCAATGTGCGACGCATTTGCTCAGTTGTCAAAATTAGCTTCTTTTCATCTATGTTAACATTATTGATATCATATCGTCATAGCTTAGCCTTTTTTTTTTCTTTTTTTTTATCATCTCCGAGACATGTATGGACAAGTACCCTCAGTAGAGTGAATATTCGTTCACGAAATAAAAACAACAAAAGTCATCCTAGCAGAGAAGTAGAATTCTGTTTGTACGTTTGAGTTTTTCCTCTAAAGTTTCATAGTGTTTGAGTGAAGACCAAACGCTTTAAAGCTTGCAGAGCACCACCGGCGGGAGGAGATGTGTTTGTCTGGGTGAGATCGGGTGCAACATCTCGGTAACAACTTCCAGCACGTTGGCACCACTACAGTTTTTATTTTATCTCAATCTCAGGTGTTTTCTGCGTAAAATGAAAAGCTTTACTCATACCATGGCGATTTTTGCCAAGCGCCACCGTAAACAATTTCCAGGCACCACTCCTCTCTTTCCCCTCCATGTATTCGCGGGTTTTCTGTGGACGACGTCGTTACATCATCGCTTAGTATAATTTGTGGTCACTTTTTTGCTTTGACGGCGCTTTTTGTGATTTTTTTTTTTGCGTCTTCTCCCTGATTTTTTGTGTATTTTTTCTCCGTCGAAACGCGTGACGAGCCCGTCCCGGCACGCGCCTGCATGTGACGGTGTACACGTGCGCGCGCTCACTAGCGCTCGATCGGCTAAAATTTGTTTACAAACAGAAGTCTCGTGCTCGGGGCTCAGCTATGTTTGCTGCCCTCTAGCGGCTGCTGGTGAATGTAGGTTGGTAGGTCAGCGTGGCTAGGCTCTCGCTGTGAAATATTATGAAAATTGATAAATGGAGGGATAATACAGATTATTAATCGATTTGTCGATATGTTTATGTAGATACTCAGTCCGTCAATTTGTTTCCCACTGTAAGAAATACAAGTAGACAAGTGGAAATTAAGACTATAAATTCAAATTAATAATAATTGTAATAAAGACCCATAATTTGACCAAATTGATGTGGATATGATATTGCCATTTATTACATAGACAGATTAATGTGCATTGTAACTTTGATACATGATGAGTAACTGATGACTTGTCTCATCTCCATTGGTTGTTACCCAGTCTTACAGGAAGAGAGTGAATGTAATGCATGGTGGATCTTACATTAGGCTTATCAACAAACATTATTTAAAGCAATGGGAGAATAAGTCTGCCAAACAGAAAAAGTGATGTTGTCTTGTGTGAAGTGTGCAATACAATTTGGGTGTATCCACCCAGTTGTGCTGTTGCCATGAAGAAAACTGCAGCATCTACCTCAACTTGGCTTTTCATTTGCTACTTTCCTAATGTAACAATTATTTGTAATTTCAATCACTTAAAAAAAACCCAAATCTATTCAATGTGACAGTTCCAGTAGTAACTTGTATTGTGTATTACACTTTGTTTTTAGTAAAGTCTGACTGTATTCCTCCTTGTTTATTTTACATGCTACAGGGGTTCTCACATTTTCTGTGCGTGTGATTCAGACTGTCACTGAGATGGCCCGTGCAGAGACCATCGACAATGTCGGAGATGCAAGAGGAGGTGGAAACGGCCCTCTTCCTCATCACAACACCTGCGGCATGGAGCTGCCTCACCCCACCTACCACTCCTGGCCCAGTCTGCTCTCCACCACTGCCATCACCACCAGCACCGGCACCGGCACAGGCATGGTTCACCACCATCTGCATCCTCTGCAGCTCCTCTACCTTCCCCGTCCGGTGCCTTATCCCCAGCCTGAAGGCTCAGAGGATGCCCTGATCCACCAGCAATTTCCTGCGTTATTGCTCTCATCAACGCTTTCACCTTCATCACCTCGTAACCAGAGAGAGGACAGGGGAGGGGGCCAAGCTGCGCCTAGTGTCTTCTCTGGAGAACAGTTAGGTATGTTATGTCGACTGTGCTGTTGGGTTGTGTTTGGGATTGTACTATATATACTTTAAGCTAAGCAGTACATTATACGAGCAACTTTTTGATATCCTTCCCGGTTAGAAAAGCTTATCACCTCTTCCTGTAGCCTTTTCGTCAGTACTCTTACTTGTTTTCCCTGGAGTCAGCTGATGGGAGTGAAGCTAACTCCATACAAAGTAGCCATTGATTAATTCAAAATTCCGTCAGGCTCTTTGCTTCTGGAACACTTAAGATAGCGCCATCTTCAAATGATAATTTTCCACTAACAACAACAAACAAACTTCATCTGTGACTCAAACACATGGCACATTTGCCCTTCAGACCTCCACCCTTAAGTAAACATGACAGTTATAAGTTGGAACACTCTAAGTTATTTGTCTACTGCTGGCAGGCATATTTCAATGACATTGAAATAGTTTTGACTGTGAGTCTCCCTGTGGTATGGAGAGGGAGAGGCGGTGTAGTAGCTACAGTTGAAGAAGAGACGCGTTTTGCCGCTGTCGCAAGGATAAACCCATGAACTTTCACGGGAGGTGAGGCACTAAAACATCCCGTTTCGGTTTAGTACACAAGACAATGCGAGACGTCTGCCTGTCTGAGTCTCTGAGTTAATAAGGTGTGAAAGGGAGGTTACATCAATACTCAGAACCTTTACATGCACTTTAAAGTCGGAATGTGCTGCAATTAGGGAAATCACTTGTTTTTTCAACTGTCACGTGTAGACTGAACGGTGTCAGTCATTCCAAAATGCAGCTTGTTTTGCATCAGTTGACCGCAGATGTGCCGATACCACTGCGTTGAAGTTTGTTTTTCATGAGACAATCTCAGGCAATCATCTAAACATATTCACAATTTATCATTAGTATATTGATCAGGAATGCAATAATAATAACAATGCAACAATAGTAATGCAGAAATGCAGGTGGCAGTGACGCTAAGAGGGAAAGTTTACACTTGCTGCTCTGTTCTGACAGATCTGTAGCAATATAAACAGACAATGTCCCTCCTCCCCTCCTCTATTCAGCTGTAGGTCAGCTGTGAATCTTGGGCATGTTCAGACATGTTGTCAGCTCTGTGGCTGCCATAGCGAAAGGCTCTGCTTTATTTCCTGTGGCAGTGAGCTGCACACAAAACCAGCCTGTCAGTCTGTTAATCATTAGTTTGTTTTGTGAAAGGCTGTAGGGCATATTTTAATCGTTCATGCGTCAGATTTAGCATTTAATCTCTGAGCCAGGCAGCCCTGTAGCAACTTAGTCAGTTGATAGATTAGTCACTTACTCAGGGTAGAAAGTCAGTGTGAAGATTTTTTTTGGCGTTTCTGCTTTATTATGATAGGTACAGTAGAGAGGCAGACATGAAGTGTTGGTATATGTTCTGTAAGGCAGCTGGACATAACCGGAGGCTGTCAGAAATGGGCCTCAAGTTAAGGGGAGATGATAAATGGCAGACTTCAGAGTTAATGAGAGGAAACTGATGCGACAAGCAGAGGCAGCAAGTGTCAAGTCTCAAAAGGAGATGCAGTAGACAGTAAATTGGGCAAGAAGCCCACATTTTTTGGCAGATTTATGACACACAATGGGCTAAAAAGGGCCTACAGAATACGTAGCATCAAGTGCTGCTGAGATACAGTGACAATTAACATTGGTAGAGCCAAGGGCAGAACACGTCTTGCAAAAACAGACAATGCACAAGTCAAACACTGCCCTGAGGATAGTTTGAAAGGTACAAGAGCAGAGAGTTTCAACTTGAATTCAGTGCCCATGTTCCTGAACCAGCCTCACGTTTGCAGAGTGTGCAGTAAACTTCAAAAAGTGCACACTGCCTGTCTTTTTGTTTTAGTTTATTTTGCTACTATTGAGTTATCTGAAGTTGTTTGTTGGTGAAGACTGAAGATTCATAGGTCCATTAGGGGCTCCAGTCTCCCCCCACCCACAAAAACAGTGTGTTAGGTTAATCATCTCTCCTGCCATTGCCCCTGACCAAGACAAGGTGGAAGATCTGGATTTTGTCCCGGCGCTGTTGTGTGTGTGTTTGCATGTGCACGTGTGTGCTGCCTGCTCCTCATCTAGGATGGGTAAAATGGCAGAGAATTAATTTACCTACGGGGATCAGTAAAGTATCATTCAGTCAGTTTAGTCTATTGATGAATCGATCAATTAGCAAACTAGTTTCACTCAAATGTAAATTAATCAATCAGTGACCCAGCTGGAATGCGCACACACTCTGATGCTGGTGAATCTGTCGCCTTGTAGAGTCAAACCAAACCAGTCCTTTTTGGAGCTTTGCTTGTTGGATGGAATGGTTGTATGGAAGAAGAATTAGTCTTCTTCCATGCACATCCAGCCCTCAGTATCTTGTAGAATTTGGTCCGCCTGCCAAACAACAATCGATTCGTGGACATCCTCAGTTAGAATAAACGTCCGGTTTCTGGTTTTCTGGTCATTTTAACATGGCTCTTGTTTGAGTCAATTAGTGCATTGCATCGTCATCACGGTCAACTGTGAGTAGAGATCAGCACGGCTCGAAGAGACAAAGCAGGGCCAGAAAGCTGGGCTCGGTCAGTAAGATATTTAGTTGTGTTTTCTTTAGTTTGCCGCAAGTTAGGTTGATGATCAGTCAGTGTTTAAGAGGCTCTACATGAAGCAGGAGCGAGAGAAGCCCTACATGAGCGCTGTGGATCAAGCTGTGGTTTATAACATTGCGCTGTACCTGCCCCGTGTCCGTCCCTGATGGTTTATTAGTTGGTTAGTTGTGTTCACAGCACTCTTCAATTTGACATTTAATTACTTTGTTTTCTACTTGTTTTACTTGTGTCCTGTTTTGACTTTAATATGACCCCACATCACCCTCTTCTCTCTCTGTCTCTCTGCCCCTATGTATTTAGCCGGTCATGAGTTCTTTATGTCACCTTGTCATACTTGTCTCAGCCTATCAGACAGACAGGTTCATCACCAGCCCCACCCCCTCTCCTCCTGTTCACCCTATCACAGCTCACTCCTCTGCTTTGTCCGCCAATCATGTGGATTCGTCTCCAGGAATGAAGCTTTAGAGTTACCTTGGCAACAGGCCAGGGTTCTCACGTTTTTTTTCTCTTCTGCTCCTATCTGTTTTTGGTCTTTACGACTCTCTCTCTCGCTCTGTGTCTAGTCACCTGAGTCTTGGAGGATCAGTTGTAATCCCCCCAGCAAAACAGATGCTGTGGTTGCCAGGGGTGCCCGTTTCTGTGGCAACTAAAGACTTGTGGTGGCTACGGGCACCAGACTCCAGGCCAGAGATAGGGTTAATGTTGCTGCTCTCTGATTGGTTAAAATGCAGCAAGTCTTTGAGTGTTTCTCAGAGTTGCTCTGTAAGAAGCTTAAGACAGGGGGACAAAGAGGAATTGTAAATTGCTATAACCAACAATAAAAGTATTTTTTAAATGGAGTTATAATGCTTTTTTGAAGCAGTAATTAACTAATATTTGTAATGGTAATAAGAACAAGACTTACTTTAACCATCTGAAAGCATATCAAAATAATAATATAACTAATGTGCTGGTTTAGACTTGTTTGTCCCATTAACCGGATCAACAGAAGGTCCAGGTATCAGCGAAAGACACACCAGGTTTATAAAAACACCCACACATACACGGTGCTTTTTCATACCAGACTCATAAAGCAGATTAAGAGATTACACTCCCAAGTTCCACGAAGAAAAAAAATAAGTCACCGTTACCCCATCAGCTCTCTCAAGAATTGTATGTGTGTGTGTGTTGAAACATTTTGAGTTCATTTGCAAATATAACTACCATTTTCAAATGTCACGATACTTACTTGTGTTTTATTTTTTAGTTTATTTCATAAAAAAGACAGTATTGTGATGAATGTTTGTAAAAAGGTATTGCTGTGTCTGAGGGAACTGAGCTTTGAATGATATCCAGATCAGTGCTGTAGAGACCTAAAAAGCAGCACTAGAGCCTGTGCTATTTGCTCGTGTATGATCTTGTTTCTAGTACTTGCGCAATGGAAATTACCTTATCTGTTGGACTTGAACAACCTACATGAGTGTGTCAAGAGGCTGTTAATGTGCACAGCTTGTTGAGAATCAATTAAGCATAACTGGAGCCACTGCTTAGCCAATAAAACCTCTCTGTCTCGTTCACTTCTCATGTGAACGTCTCATCGGATTCTGAGGAGACAAAGATGGAGTCAAAGGATGTGGAACATCAAAAGTGAAAACAAAACTGGGAAAACAAAAATGATATTGATCTCTTTTTGAATATCTTTTAATCTGAATTCATTTGTATTTGGCTTCAGGTTTAGATGGTGATGAGCTCCAGCAGACTATCAGCCAGCTGGGACCTCTGCCTGACCTGCTGCCTCAGAATGAACCCCTGTCCTGGGCCGTGCTACACCACAGAGCCCACCAAGGAGAGGCAGAGCAGGAGCTAGAGGTCAGAAGAGTAGCCATGCGGCTCAGGGCCATCGGAGACGAACTGAAGGTCACTGTGCTCCGCAGACCAGTAAGGCACTTCCCTTGTCATGTTTAAATAGAAACAAATGATGCTACAAAGATGGTTATAGATTAATAATTAATATGGAAATTGGATTTTGATATTATTTACAAAAACTCTAATTTTTTAACAACCGTGTTGCTTTAAGTCTATGAAAGTAATTGAATAGATAGATTTGATAAATCAAATCGTTATCTAATTGATTTCAACCAATAGCTCTAGCAGGGACTGGGTAAGGACAGTAACTACTGCCCTTCCCATCTGTGACATTGTTCCAGTGCTACAGTTATACCCGGTGGACAGTCTGGGTTATGGTCTGTAGTTCAGGCGGTGCCCTTTGCATGTCATTCCCCCTCTCTGCCTTGTCCTTGCTGTCTGTCTCTCTATTGTAGCTGTCACAACAAAGCAGAAATATAGACAGCTTCTTTGGAGAAAGGGAAAAAATGGAATGGGGAGTTTGCACTTTGAATTTTATAATTTATTATTCACACATAGTAGACAGTGTTCGCTTACATAAACACAAGTGTGTAGATGTGTTGGAATTTTGGTTTGGTGTTGTAGTTTGAATATTTTTCAGTGGAAATTTGCAAAAATCTGAAACAAATAATAATTTACAGTGTACAGTCAAACAATGAGTACAGACAGAATTCAACTTGCTTAGAAAAA
>OMNV01009519.1:0-35113 GCA_900303265.1 Brotula barbata
GTCGCGTGCCAGAGATGAAGCCAAATAAGAGCTGAAGTGAGGATTGTGTTGTGTGGCGTTTTCATGCTTGCGTTGTCGTGGATGCCATGTCCCTGGCTGCAGCTCTGCATGGTGATGGAATGCAGAAATGGGCAGCTCTTCCTCACCATCTTTATCTCTTTCAGCCCGTCTCTCACGCCCCTCCCTCATCACCAACATCACAGTATCACTCTCCTCGCCCTGACAGGATTACAGCCTCCTCTGTGCTTTTTAATTACGAGGTTAAATAGACCCCCTACTATGGAACTCGAAAGGGGCTGCATGTGTGTGGCTGGGGGGAGGGATGGGGAAGTCACATGACTCTGCTCATTTAAACCAGTGTTAAAAGAACACAGTGTCCTTCCGATTAGCATGATTATGTGTGTTTGTGTGTCGGGGTGGAGGCCGATCAAAAGACCAACCCTTCTGCAGTGGAGCCACTTGCCTTTAAACGTCAACTCTTCCCCAATCAGTGCAAGACAAGTGTCCATTTTCAGTGTGTAACAAAACATTGGTGTCCCCGAGCTGTTTTCGTAGTATTGAGTTAATTTATTAATAAATACAGAGTGAATACAACGTAAACCCACGGTCCATCTGTTGCATGGCAGCACTGCTTGTTGGTGTGCACACAAACGTTTGTTATCTGAATTATTTTCCCAAGTGGCCAAATGTTTTGTTTGTATTTAATGGTTATGATTCCATTGAAACACACGGTGACAGAGATCATCCCCCTTTGTAAGACCAAACCAACCAAAACTCTCTAGAGCAAGAACAGAGAAAACAACAAATCATATAAGAAAAAGCTTGATTGTACACTATGAGGTGAAATTTAACCACGTAGATAATTTGGTGAGCTATACTGCAGCACGCGAGTGCAGGTGCAGACGTGTACGCACATGCTTGCGTGCAGAGCATTGCATGCGTACCTGCATAAACACACAGGCCCTGATGTAGTGTATGTTTAATGACCCTCATATATGGGTCGTGGATAATAAATGGTTTGAAGTCTGATGAGCCTCTGATGGAAAAGAGCTCTGTCTGTTTCCATTCAACATCCCAAACTTTCTTTTTCATTGGCATATAAACAAAACAAAAAGAAGCTAGATGACAAACTTTGAGGCAGCAGGCTGTCCGTGCCTGTGCTGTGGTATTTTGGTATCTCAGTATAATCTGAAAAATGAGATATCAAACTTCCACATCCTCTGTACTCATGCAGACATTTATGGCCCACAGCCACAGTGTCTGAATCTGTGGGCCATACCTAAACACATAACTATAACGTGACGTTCATATAAGCATGTGGTAAAACATTTAAAAGTTCTCTTTTATTTTATGATGTAGGAAGTGAAGCGAAGGAGTGACAGGTCACACACCAAGGACATCCTGAACAGTTTCTAATTCCGACGAGCTGCATTTTCAATCGGCTCTCAGTGAATCCTCCTGTTACTGTCACTGATGACCATCAACACGTACTGACATATTACCCATCCACATACAAAGCAATCAGCTGATTAATGCTTTTTAGTGACTGACAAGTAACTGACATGTCAAACATTCCAAGCGGATGGATGAAAACAGAATGCAAAGATATACAAGAAACTGACTTTTTGCCAAGGTTACCGTTAGTCTGATCCACTCAAACCTCTGTGCATGGTTTTATCATCAAAATGAGGCTTAGGATCAAAAAACCAGCAAGCGGTAGCTCGGATTGCTTTAGATAAGAGCGGTTGGGGAGGTGGTACTGTGTGAGTGTGTGGAATGTTTGTGAGCCTCACTAAAACATGTTGACACCCGTGATAAGATCAGTTGTCATGCGTGCGTCCCTTGGGCAACACACTCCGTTTGAAATAACTCTTTGATTTGAAGACACTGGAACAAATAAGATCGTGGTTTAAGGTTGGAGAATAGGAACCGTAACCAAAAGATAACTGTGCAAAACTTTGTAATTCCATATGGAAAAGAAACGGATTAGATTTACATGTGTGTGCTGTAGAGTCTGCATATGTCAGGAATACTGTGTGTGAAATGCATCAGATCCACTGGATTCTTGTACATCTGTGCGACGGGTTACTTAACAAAGACATGGAACGGACTCAAACTCAAACAAGGGCTCATTGTCACTGTGGTGCTAACGGTTTTAGCCAAACCAGCTCCCTGTCTGTCACTAAGAGTAAACTGAAGCAGCATTTATTTTTTGCAACCTCGGGACTCACTGGGGTGAATTAGTTTTCAAGCTTTTTAAACTGACTGAGCTGCCAGAAATGTCCAGAGTAGATTTTTTATCTCTGCCAGGCAGAAGAATCCTTTTGTTACGCATTAAGATCCAAGATTTCTTTTAAAACGATTGCTTAACATTGTGAGGTCATTTTTCCACCCCCTACAATTATGGTCAAATTCTAAGTAATACATCAGCGTCAGTGGGAAAAAAAAGGTGCAATTGGCTGACTGAATTATACACTTGGACAGGGAGGAACATAAATATAATTGCTGTACAGTAAATGCAATCACCGCTAATGTGTAACTCAGATTCTGCTGATTTATTATGAACAGTTACAGAGACAGATTGGGAAATAAGTACAGTTTATACAGATGTTTCTTTCTATTTAGGCCAATATGTTATTAGAGCAGCACAAATTGTATTGTATTGCCCTAATTGATAAAATATTTAATGTTTTTATCTCTTTTTCTTTTCTACAGAAACCCCAAGGCGACTGTGCAGAGGACCAACAAGAAAGTGAACAACGACCCCACACTGCGCATACAGAATCTCTCCATTCTCATCAGGCAGATAAAATCCTTCTTTCAGGTAAGCGTGGCCAGGAAGTGCAGAGTACGATACTTTGCTTCGTTTTGGGGATTGTCAAAAGTTAATGTCAAAGTTAATGTGGGAAAAATCTTATCAGTATTTTGTGAAAACATGAACAGATGTCAAGTGAAACCCTATTCCCAAGTTCTGCCTCTGGTGTTTGTATGCAGAGAGCCCTAAATCCTCACATCACAATGGAAAATGTCAATCAGTCCCAGCACAAATCAACGCAGCAATTAACTATAGAGTCAAGCTTTCACTCACTCACACACACACCACATAAACACACGAGACTTGGCAGTATAAACAGTAATACATGTGATGTGTGTGATGTGGTATTATAACCTCCATCCAGATGTCAGTCAGGGGGGCCCAGTAAACTTACAGAGACACCAGGGATGTGTCACACACCACTGATGTGGTTTTGCCTCTTCTGCTTTCCTTGGTGAATGTTTATCATCGCCTCCGTTTTTTCCCCTCAGTAAATCAACTTCTCTTCTGCTTGGCATCTCCCGGTTGGATGGCAGCTCATAAGTCTGATTTAGGCTGCAGTTAATCCCAGAAGCACAGAGCAGCAAAATGCAGCTGTAAGCATTACATTTGTGCCTATGTGACAGTCTGGGCTTCGAGAGATGTGAAGATGATACTCGGGCACCATGTCAGATGTAGTGATCTGTTATCAATGGCATGTTTACCACTCATCAGGCCAGATCAGCACTCATTATCAATCATTCAATCATTTCCCTTTAATTCACCTGATGACAGACATGTACCACAGAGGAAAAGATGCACAATCTGATCACTTAGCCTCTGAAGTCTAGCTGGTCTGGGTTTGGTCTGGACTGATCATTTACCCCCATAGCAAAAGCTGTGATCTAGTTATATTATAGAACCAAACCAGGGCAAATATGGCTGATTGTAGCGCTACACCTGCATTCTGAGTGTGTCGGTGATGAGCTGGGAACTGAGCGTGACCCAGCATGATTTAGCAGCACTACATGGGGTTCAGGAATGTTCCCATGTCCAGGTTTACACTGACACACACACAGCTTTCTGACACTTCAGATGATGAACTCACCGCTTTTTGCCTTGAACTGATATGAAATGGTTTTGGAGTTTTTTTTTTTGTTTGATCTATAGAAGTGTCCTCTCTTATAAATCTATATATTTTCATCCTTCTATCTTCCATCCTTCTGTCTTTGACAAGAAATCGAGTGGGAGACTCTGACTGGTAAACTGCATCATCAGATCTGGTTCGCCTTAGGGCTCAATATGCTTTTAATCACTTCCAGGTCATCTTACTTAAACAATCAGCCCATTGTATTGACTTTAATGATATAAGCCTACAGAATGATCTGCTCCACGGTCAGTGGGATGAGTCAGTGTCTGCTGGAGTTGATGGATGATGGGAAGATGAGCAGGGTTATGATCATTAACCCATGGTGTCGTAGTAACTTAGAGCCCTTCACTTTTGCAGCCATGAATCGATATTTTTCTCGCATATTAACCTCACATATTTCTTATATCATGGTGAAAAAGAGAAAATGTCATTAATGCTCTCATATATGATTTTTTATTGATATTTATGTGTGGAGTCTTACAAAGTTAAACCCTCTCCTATTTATTTCACATTCATCCTTGTGAACAGATTTAGAATCTATTGACAGTTAAACATGTTGGAGATCTGTTTTGTTTTTTTTGTTTTTTTTTTTTTGTTTTTTTTTGTGGTCATGGTGCTGTTAAACCTGCACTGCTGTATTGTGTAAACTGTGTTCTTTTAGCTTTGGGACAATGGCAGCCCAACAGTGGACCTGTAGTTCCACGGTGGTGTTTCATTAATCTTCTCTGTTCATGTCTGCCCTGCTCTCTTGACCTGCTGATCCCCCCATTGTCCAGTCACCAGTATCTGACACACAGAGACCACCTGCAGTTTAGACTCACCCATCATGTCCGTGCTGCCTGTCTCTCTGCACACTTGATGGTCTTTCGGGGACTTAACTCACCACTAAAGGCCACTCAATGACTTGGTAATGAGATGGACTGGTCCATTTAAAGATTTACCTGGATAATGGCACATTTGAGCCACGAGCCAGACCATTTAAAGGCGTTGGTTCACAGAAAGGAGACGAGAGGCCGTCATTATTTCATACTTTAATCTCCCGCTCAGTTGGAGGTAGACTCTCTGTAAATGAGCTTATTTGATTTGCAGCTACAATAATTACCACAGCAAGATAAGCCCATCTCAAAACTCTTATGGAAGATCCCAGAATGTTAATAATTCAAAGTTTAAAACTCAAGAACCAGACGACCAAGCAAGAGAGCAAGGAAGAGACGGACAGATTGGAGGGGCTAAAAGGTGACCATTTAGGCACGAGGCCAGAGACAGACAGACAAACGAGACAGACTGGTCCAGACCCCTGTAGAGCCCAGTCTCTGGACACAATCCAGACCAGTTGGCAGACATTTCTCTTTTATATGTGGGTGAGGAACATCTATGTACTGATCTCATAGTTTCTAAGCCTGTTCGCTTCATAATTGTTGCTCCATACAAGTTCAAATGGGTTAAATTGCAACAATCATGTTAACCTTTGTACGTGTGTATGCGTGTGTGTGTGGGTGTGGGAAAGTAAGCATGTCCACCATGATGACCGTGTCCCCTTCTCCATGCCGCTCCACAGATAATGTGAATATTTTAGGTTTCTTATCAAATCATTGCTCCGCTGACTTGTTTAGGTGTATTCATATCCATCTACTGGTCTATGAAAGCTCAGGCGTTCGGCGATCCTCCAGTAATTGGTAGGTTGCTGGTTTGATGGCGTGTCAAAGTGTCCCTGAGCAAGACACTGATTGACAGAACCACTAATTGCTCTTGACAAGCAGGCGGTGCAAAGCGTTTTGAGCGTTCTGTTGACTAGAGAGGCACCATAGAAATGCAGCACAGTCAGACGGATACGTACAGTGTGTATGTTCTCACAGCTTCCCACACACAGGCACAGTTTCCCTGTACAATCAAAAGAAGCCAAATGAGTTTTGATACTTCCTTTGTTGGACGTGTGCGTTTCCTGTAGGGGTTTTGTCAACTCACCGGTTTCAGATTTCTAGGAGCCATATGGTCGGAGACGGGCCGATTCAAGTCCTAGACTAATGGACTTAGCAGGTCTTCCACTTACAGTCCTGCTCCCTCCAGGCCCTGGAAAGAGAAGATGGAGCTCGCGTGAGCTTGGTATGGTTGGTTGATTCCTCTGATTCAATAAGTTGACCTCACTCAGGGCTCCTTCCGATTGAATTTGTCCCGAGAGCTCAGAGTCAGTTACACACACTAACTCAGTAAGGATACCTGTGTTTGCCAACATACTCAATCCAACTTTCTCTATCGATTTATAAAGGAAGGAGTTTGGAGTAATGCGGTATCATGAGCTCAATGCGTACCTGCAATGCCAAGAGCAGGAAAATCCTCCTTGGGCTTTTATTTTCACTTCAGATGTACCACTTTTATAGCAGAACGCCGGAGACGTGGATTTTATTGAACAGGAGCCCGTGCTGAGTCGGCAACATGCCTACTGGGGCTGAGTGAGGACTAATTCATTAACCCCTTTGAACTATCTGTAGACGGATGGGGTAGTGAGTGAGGGGATGGGACTCTCCCTCGTCCCACTCCTGCTCCACATCCGTACCTGCTTTTACACACACACTCCTCTCTAATAAGGCCGTACGTCTTAATTTTACACATGAGAAGCATGAAGAAGTTATTAAAAGTGGAAATGCCCCAGCGGAGGTTTCTCCCATCATAGTGATTTCCGTGTAAGAGTATATTGTCTTTTGTGTGATAAAATAGCTTTTAAGGAGCGTGTGAATACGTACAGCTCTGAGCGTGTGCTCCCTGTTGAAGGTCACGCTTGGTTTATTGCGGCGTCGATGGTGTAGGAGGAGTTCAGTGTCTAGACGGGCGTTCTTTGATTTCAGAATATGGTTCATGAATTAACAGAGAACAGCTGCGGACATGTGCGCCTGTTCACGTGTGTGTGTGTGTGTGTGTGTGTGTGTGTGTGTGTGTGTATATGTTCCTGTCTGTGTTTTTACATGATGTACTGATATTATCAGACAACATCTACTGTGTGAATGTCAGGCAATAACGCTGCTGGTATCCCATAAATCAGGACGTTCGTCAGCCCGCTGTTTATGTAAATTGACGGTTGTTGAAGTCAATCTGCAGTCATGCCTGGCATCTTCGTGTTTGTAAAAAAAAAAATTAAAAAAAATAAAATGGACAGATAAAAACGAGGCTTTTCCTCGGGAATGTCAATACTCTCAATTCCTCCTTATCTGTGGACATCCTTATGAAAAGTTCAACATTGAGCTGCCAAATAAAAAATTCAATACAGATTCCAAAATTAAGCCTGCATGTGAAATTGCTTGGACTTCTTGAGAATTTAGTGCAGAAAAACTGCTCGGCACCAAACTTGCTGAAAGTGATTAAAAGAATAGATTTTATACATACCTATAGCAATTTACCACACACACACACACACACACACACACACACTACCATACTCAGTTTTTTATGCAAATGACACTCGCCAGACTTGTTCCCCTATTCTCCACCCTCCCCCTGTTTTCTTTTGGCCTCTTGTTAATGGGGGCTGTCGTCAGGGTCTAATTGTTATGAATTAGCTGGGGCCACAATTAGCCTTCTTAATTAGCCTCACTTAATTGCTCAATTAAGGGCCACGGCACAATTGCCACGCAAAGCAAAACACGTACACATCATTGCACCGGGCCCAGCCACTGTGGATACATGCTGATACGTGCTGCTGCGTTTGTTGATATCGTATATTTGCATAATGAGGCGCTGGCTACCAATATTTAACGCCAAGGCTAGCTCATTCTCTCTGCATTTGGTACACATACGGTGGTTTTAAACAAAGACAGTAAAGCACACAGGGTAAAAACATCCAACGTGAAAACTTATAATAAACAACAAATTCCTGCAGATTTCAGTTTACACCATCCCACTGATAGCCCCCCACTTTTATACACACACACACACCTGAGCACATCGCTCCTTACCTGAGCCAGAGGGTTCCACAGTTCTCCTCGAACAACCTGACATCCTGGCAGACTGCAGATTGCAACACCTCCATGGGTGGCAGAGGAAACAGGCATGATGGCGTTTTGACATGCCCAGCGGGAGACACCTGAGGTCGTTACTATGGAGACCTCTGTTGTTTTCCCACCTGTTTTTAAATGTGCGTTTCGGCTGAAAAAAGTGACAGACAGGCTGGTTTACATGTTTCGGTGCTGAAAGTGACGTTTAAATTAAAAATCAGGAGAGAAGCTTGAGCCATAGTTCAGTAAATCATTTTCACCCTAATATTTAAACGTCTTCTGATTAATTGGCTGATTCAATTCGCTCTATTGAGTGGAAACTCTTGTACACCGCTGGTACCAGTCAAGATTTCTTGTTGTACAAAAGCAGCTTTTTTATGTTTTTTGGTAACTTTGAATACGTTTAACACCATGCTTGCTTTTGAAATGTCATTTGTCACAAACATGATAAAAGAAGCTTCATGATTTGTGATCATCCTGTTTTTATTATTTGTTGTTCTGTCCTTTTCCTCGTATTTCATTACTACACAGCATCTGACACTCACACACTGATCTATAGAGATTCAGCTTCTTGACTTGTTAACAGAGGAATATAATTTGCTTTATAGAACCATATTGTATCAAATTAGTGTAGCCAGACATGAATTGATTTGTGGACGAGGAGAGGAATAGAAAACAGTAGGAAATCAGCATAACTCGGGCCCTACAGGCCTGGAGTTGTTTACTTTTGTGCTGGTGATAAAACACAAAACCTTGATGTAAGCATTAAAATAATCCTTCCCTCCTCTTTTCCTTTTCATTTCCCATTTTCCTTTATCCCTTCACCTGAAGTCTTCTCTCCTTGATGTCTTCTCCTTTGCAGATATTACTACAACAAGCGCATTTTGCACAAAACCAAAGGGAAGCGTTTCACCTACAAGTTTAACTTCAGTAAGGTCGTATTGGTGAATTACCCCATTCTGGACATGGCCAACTCTCCCTTCTTTCTGGCGCAGAATCACTTCAACGGAAGCTCCACCGCACCGGACTGCAGCCCAGAGGTACGAAAGCAAGGGTGGAGGATTAATGTCGGGATTAACTTACATAATGTAACATAAAAATATAGGGAGTCAATTATCTGACACTCAGTGCTTCATAATCAACCCGATTACATCCATAGTCCCTTTGTAATTTAGTTGATTAAACACAGATGTTACATAATGGACCACAAAGAGAAAAAATAAATATTAAAATACTGGGTACATAGCAAAGTATACAAGTATATTTTTTAGTTTTCCATGTTATTCAGCTATAGTCACTTTATTCACAGACACGTTAAAAATGAAAATTTGGGTTTGTGGGGGGAATTAAGAGAAGAGAAAAAGAAAGATGGAGAGCAAACAACACACGCTGCTGTATCACATAATTGTGTATTAATAATGATATAACTGAAATCCATTTTGTTCTAGCGATTTCTCGGGCTCCTGCTGTGCATTTACTTTTCATGTGAGGAAGGGTTGCATTCATCATAGTTATCTTTTATTCACTGTCTCTAATGATTATTGTAATAGAATAGATTTCATTTATTATTTGCCCTTGAGAGATTGTGAAATTTTTACAGAGGTAAATGATCCAAACTGCAGAGGGGAAAGCATGAATAAAACTGTCCTGATTCAGTTTGGAAAAAAAACCCTTTATTTAGCTTCATTGAAATCACAAGATATTGAAAAAAAACTAAGAAAACACAGTCACTTTCTATTATAGTAACAGTGCAGAAAAGACCCACAATGTAAAACTAGTGTACATGTGAATCATCCATCATGGTGAGAGTCATCCTTAAGATGGGATAAGGGGAGACGCACACTGAAGGAGACAGTGGAGGGGGGGGGTTTAACTTGTCCTTAAAACAAAGAAGTCATTATCCTCTGCTTCTCTCATCCCCTGTCTCTGATGGTGTATCCATGTGTCATCGATTGAAAATGAAAGCAATGGAAAGCAAAGGGTCACGTCACATCAGATCAATGGGGGGTCATTAATGCGGTTTGTTAAGCAACGCAGATCTTGCAGCTTGGGACTACTGTCTCGCCTTTCAAACTTGGGGCTGCGAGGTGACTGATACTATTGATCCAAAGCCCCATGAGGGGAAAAAAAATCCCCTCTTGTCCCCGTGATTCCCGAGATTCACCTGTTCCATTTATTTTATCTCACCTTGTCCTTACTTTAAAATATCTCTTCACACGCAAGATGACGCGCACACTGCAATAGAGTAACTGACAGTGACACATGGATGTTGTTCTCTCACAGCTCGGTCCTATCCACCCTGTGTCCTTTCACTCTCCTACAGCCGCAAAATGTCCTACAATCCCTCCTTTTCCTCATCATTTATCCTTTGTACCCACGTACTTAATTGCCCGAGCGTCTATTTGACTCTGTACTCTTTCTGCCTTTAATTCTCTGAGCCTCTGCGTCCTCCTATGTCCCTTTTTACCCCAAGTCCCTGGGTACCGCTTTTTATCATGTCCTTGCTGCAACTGTGTCCCTGTTTGCATCACACTCTGCAGGCTACTACTGCCATTACTTCACCCTGCATGTGGTATCAGATCAGTATCATGAGGGATAGCTATACAGGCACGGATGTGCTTTTTTTTCAAGTATTTTTATGGCAGAAATGTTTTTTTTTCACTTTCTCCACTCTCTCTCACTTGCTCGCTTTCTCGCTTAGGCCATACAGTCGCTGTTTCCTCGTTTGCCAGACTCAGGCAGAGGAACTTCCCTGTTTGATCGAGGAACTACAGCACCAGGGCCGGAGGGAGACAAGCTAAGACTGGACACATTCCCCTTCCTCAGTTCAGGTAAGATGATGGACAGAGAGCAGGCGTATGAGGAAGATACACTGACACACAAGTGGAGATTCATTGTGAATCATCAAGGCAAAAATATAAACATCAGTAATAAATTTAGAACGGTAGTGCTGCGTAGACAAAGCTGTCATCATACGGAAATAGAAAGCTTGTATAGAACGAGAATACGACCTGTTTAGGTTATGTGTAAAGACAGTTTGTGAAACAAAAGAATGGGGAGATGGTAAAGGGAAAGGAGGAGAGCAGGGAGGAGAATAAGGATATAGGGGGTATGAACATTTATTGTTAAAGGAAATATGAGAGATGGCCGTCCCATTGCAGCCTGTAGTGGGGCTGTGCTGCAGGTGAGAGGGGCCAGGTTAGCCTGTGAATTATGCATATGGAAGCTGGAGGCTGAAGAACTCAGCCAGAGTTCCATTTGTCCTCCCCTCCTCTTCTCAATTATATTTCATCTGTATGTTGTGAATTAGTGTGAATTTGTGCATGTTTATAGATCTGCCTTTGTGTCTTTGTACCAGAAAGTGTGCGAATGTGTGTCTGCTGCTTACTCTGCGGAGCTTCATATGGCAGTGTGTAAACAGATGTGCACGTACTCTCACACACACTCACTCCATATCCCACAACCTGCCCCCCCACCACCCTCCCCATTTTGTTTGTCCTCAGGTCCTTTTCCCCCCTTCTTCCCTTCTCACCCTCCTCTCCCTCCCATGTGTCCCCACTGTCCTAATCCCTTCCCAGGCAGGAAGGCCCTAATTGAGGGTGCAGGCTTCAGTTTGTGGCCTGTGGGCGCCCATTACTGTGTTTTCATAAGCAAGTGAGGCCTGCCTGACTGATTCAATATTCATGTGTCTGCCAGCTACTCCTGGCCCAGCACGCAGAGACTTCACCACTGTCAAATTAGTCCTGCATAGTAAATAACAGAGTGAAAGAGAGAGAGAGAAGGGGGCGAGGGTTGGGGGTTGTAGAATGTTTGAGTTGGTTGTCAGTTGGAAGGAAGAACAGCAGGTGGAGAGGCAATGCTTTTGTTTGTTCATTAAAATTGATTTCCAGCGTTGCCACCTTTCTCTGATCAAATGACGCTCAAACACAACACATTTAGGTTCCCAAATATTTGAAATGTTTGGGAACAAGGAGTTGGGCATTTCCCCACTCTCAATCATGTTACTTTTGGAATCACGTGCAATGGGTTCTGTCTAATTCTAACAGTTGTCATTGTATGTTGTTTCTTTTTTTTCATCATAAAAAAATAAGACACTTATCTTGTGGATGTAAACTGATGGGTGTGTTTTCAATTTTCCAATGTAATGTAGAAGCTCTGTGTTCACATCTGGTTTGCAGCAGGCTGAAGTGGGAGTACTGGCATGCATAAATGAACCATCAGGTTTTTGTTGTGCCAGAATTAGCCCCTGTGGCTTCTGATTAGAATTGCTAATACTGCTGAGCATAATTAGTGAACATTCTTGGATGTTGTATGTCAGGAAACCTTTGGCCCTTCTGAGAACTAACCTCCATCTCTGTATCCTCTCTGTCCTAGGTGCTCCGTGCTACTCCAAACCCCCGTCCCTACTGGGCCCATACCCTCGTAACCCACCCTTTGACTACCCCTGGGGCTTCAATCCCTACCTCCCAGGGGCCTTCTCTCTCAATAACTGCCCCAAACTGCCCCCTGGCTCCCTCTACCCCTCCCAGTTTTACCCCAACCCTTTACAGAGCAGCCTTTCTCAGCTGCCTCACCCCTTCTCCTCCCTGCTTCCCCCAGGGGATGCAGGTGGGGGTGAGAGGGGAGCAGCAGGACAAACCGGAGGGACAAACGGCACGGCGGGTGGTCAGCCAACCAGACTCTGCCTGCCAACCTACCCAGGGAGCTTGACGATGGGACGGACAGACATAGGCAATGGAGCGTCATTGGGGGAAAGGGAGAGAGTGGAGGCCAATACTCACAGCACAGGCCTGGGTCTGGGACTGGGAGGAGTGGCACTAGGAACCGGAACTGGGACAGGCCGCCAGAGTCCCTCCGAGCGGAGAGGAGGGGTGAAACAAGATCCAGAGTCAGACTCAGACCTGGAGATCACAGATTTGAGCGATTGCAGTTCAGAAAACGAAAATGAGCACGAGTTCAGCATTAGGAAGGAAACCGGCCTGGCAAACAGATCACAGACCTTGTTGGAAGGAAAGAAAGGGAATGTGTTACCTCCCATCATCTCCCTCCCTCCACCAGTGTCCCCTCATCCTCTGAAGAGCCTGATACCCGTCACTCCTCCACCTCCGTCCCTCACTCCATCGCTCTCCCCTTCCATTACTCTGCATGAAAGACACAGAGAGACAGAGACTCTTAAAATGATACACAGCTAATAACTTCTCCTCTGTCTTCACCATCTTGTCGTTCTGCGCTCTGAAAACCTCTCTTTTCCTCTCCTTTCATTTCTCGGAGTCAATTTTCTTTTTTTTCTTTTTTTTTTTATTATCAACTTTGAAATCCCTCTCCATAAAAACATTTTCCCACATGGGGAACTACATTCTTTGTTTCTGAAATGACTGTTTCCACATACACTCCACACTCTGCAACTGACTTCTCCATCGTAGCATCCATAGGACATACAGTTCACACTGTTTAGAGCGTCTGCATCGCCTATTTGTCTTTCCTGTTTGATGTCTCGCACTAAAATAATTGCTTTATGGTTTGCAGACTTGTTTTTTCGTGTTGCCAGCAGTACTTCGCTGTCTACTGCCGAGGTATGATAGAAAGCAGTGAGGTGGTAAATTAAAACGCATATTTTCTGCCTTGACAAACATTAAGAAACAACATCCCTATACGGAAAAAAAATACTAACATAAGAAACCATGGTCAAATTGATCCAATTTTACTGGTTTGTCCTACAATTCTTGTGATTTAGACTATATGTAATTAGTTCTTTTCAGACATAGTCAGGTATTGCCACCTAGTGGCCCTTTCAGCCTATGTTTTTCAATGGAATCCACTCATCTCTTTAATTCCGTTGGTGACAGTTTTGCTCTTAAGTGTATAATGATTTAATTTATAATTTCATACGATATTGTTTCTTGCGGTTTAATTAGAATGGTAAAATTCATATTTCTGATAGTGTTACCCGTGGTAGTCTGTAAATATTCATTTTGTCTTGTGGTTCAAGTATTCCCTGCATTTTTTCCTGAAGGAAAGAAAAAGAGAGCAGAGGAGCAATCTAAAATTTGTATGAATATTTCAGTGTATATATTTTATTATGGTGTATATTACATTACATTCAATTATTAGTCACTATGATAACATTTTGCTGTATTGTTGTTAATTCAATATGTAAACATGTTGGAAAATTGTAAGCCTAGGTGTATCAAAGTTGAAATGATTTACTGCAGATCTGCACTCTGAAGATGTTTTTCTATGACACAGTTCACGCTGGGAATTGTGTCCATTTTTTTGTCCCAGTTAATTGTGCCCTTTGGTCATTTTTGCCCTCTGTACAAACCTTTTGGGTTTAAATTATGCTTGCAGAATTATTTTTATAGTTAGCTTTCACTAACTGTACTGTAATTAGTCAAATGTGAGTAATATTGGTTTTGCGTTCTCTCTTTAAAACCTCCTCCTAAAAATTGTTTTAATTATTTTTCAATCAATGATTTTTGTCCAACAGCAGGGCAATTAGGTTTGCTTGAGGACATTAAAGTGGAAAAAATATTCCAAAACTGTTTATTTTTGCTCTACTAGAAGTAATGACCAACAAGCATCGTAATTACAAACCTGTTTATCAGCACAGAGTGAACACTAGCCCATATTGTACAGCTTCATAGCCTTTATAGCCTTTTATGGTTTGTCGAGCAGTGGCAGTATACGATTCTTTGTGAAAGCTCTATTGTAAAGTTCATGTAAAGCTCTATGTTTGCTGATTTGCTAAAGGAAAGGCCTCTGGTCATCTCCGAGTGGAGCACACTTACAGCTGTAAATACGATTTCCTTTGTGTGTGTATGTGTGTGTGTACACATCCAAAATGACAATGCAGTGGTTTTACCTGTCACTTCTCTTTGTTTTACTGTAAAGAGGAAAATTGAAAGTGCAAAAAAGAAGAAAAAATATTAATATCTTCAAAAGCAATAAACATTATTCTGAATAGTGGACTGTTGTTGATGGTGAGTGTGTCAAATTAATTCATTATGCGAGTCAACAGTGAACGTTAAGGTGATTCTTACTTATAGGGCTCAGATTTTTGTCATAATGTCTTAATTTTATTGTTACTTTCCCATCGCATATTTACTCAATTATTTAAACCATTAAAAGAAAAGGAGACATATCGGGACTATGAAAGAAAATCTAAGACTAAACAAGTTTTAATTAGCAGTTACACAACCGCATGAAATATTTACATGACTGCTAATAATTGCTGCATTTGAATTTCAGACTTCTACAACCGACAGCAGTGAACGAACACAGCAGTAATTATATCCTGACACTTAGGTTTGTGCAACTGAGGAAAGATTTAGACTGCAATGATTATTTTTTTTTGCATTCACGCAACACTGAATAATAATAATAAATAAATTCTGGAAATGCCCAGAAATTGATATCAATGAATCAGCTGGAAATTCTGATGTTGTCACAACTGATATATGACTAGTAAGTAATCAATATAATTAACTAATAATGTAATAAGCTATATATAAGTAAAACCACAGATGACCTGGAAAAGAGTCACAATTATTATTATTCTATTTAAATGGAATAATGAACAATTATGTTTAACAATAGTAAAAAAAAATAGGTTTGTTTCAGGTTTGTTTACATTATTATTATTATTATTATTACTATGAAGATGGTGATTATTATTCTTATTACTATTTTTATTATTGATGACACAGTAATGCAATTCATCAATGATATTCTAATTTTATTGAATTGTTTAGAAAAATGTTTTAACTGATTTGAGTCTCCGGTCATAAAGGCTTTAGTTTTTTGTTTTTTTTGATATGTGGTTAACGCGGAACAGTTATTGATTGTTTTAGTAACGTGTGTGGGTGCATGGTCTATTTTGGAATAGGCCAGGTCGTGTGTCGCTATTTGTCCACTTGGTGGCGCACTGAAGAAGTCGGTCGCCAAGCAGGGAACAAACTTTCATTTGAACAAAGGACTTAGTAAACATTTGCTTTAATGTAACGGTAAACTAAACGTTATCTTCAGGAAGACTTAACAGATTTATGTGCAGTTTAGTCATGGGTCCAATTTGACTTAAAGATAAGACGGCAAAGTACATTCAAGATCAAATATATTATACAGACAAATGTTGGTTCAGGAGCACATTAAGGTTAATTTTTACCAAATTATATTGACGAATACACATTTGTCCTACTTATCTTGACTGTAATAATTAGGTATGTGCATAATTATAACTTCATCTGAAGGCCAGTAACAAGAACTTGAGAAAAAGTTGCAAGTTTGCTTGCAATTTCTAAGTCAAATGAAATATGCAGTCTAAAAAAATCAGAATCATACAAAGTGTTGACCAAGTGTTGTCATTCCCAGGTAGCTAGAAAACACCCCTCTTACCCAGTACAAAGGCTATGACCTGTGTTCCAGTCCTGCATTCATGCAATTTCATGGAAGGTTCAGAAAATCAAGTAAATTAACAATGATGGATAAAATATTAATAGGGCCAACTTCTACACTCCGAGGTAACCACACGTGGGCCCATCGTCATAAACACTGGAGTTTAAAGTTCAATTCTAGACACAAGACCAAAGTTTCCAAACATTCCCAATATATCAGAATGCCTGCGGGAGAAATTGTATAAAACTCTATGTCACCCATGTAGAATAAAGAAAAATTCCAGGGAAACTAAAAATGCCACAGCCTTAAAAAGTGAGGGTTGCCTTAATGGATTTTTTTCTTTTTGTATCACAACTTCTCAAATAACATTTTTATGCTTTTTCTACATTATATAATCAATTATTTTGGCTAGCTAATATGAAATGGTCCAATAAATTTACATAGAGTCCTTTAAATAACTCAAATAGTTAACTTAATATTCAGTGGTATTTGTTGGGGGGAAGAAATACCGTGTAGCACAGTGCGGAAACAAACTGTTCGGACTCTTTCCCCTTTATTGTATTTCACACGAAGACACAATTAAACAGAAAGTTACCGAATAACTACTTTTAATGTGTTATCTGATTGTTAATTATTAATGAAAATAAATAACTCAGTATTTATTGGCTGTTTGTTAATTAACCTTAGATTTTTTTGGGACGTGTATGCTACTTCCGCGTACATTGTTTTTTTTTCTCCTCTGACACACGGCAACTTTCGAACAGGAAAGCTTATTAGACGCCTCTCTTGTCGTTTTCTCTGTATTTACGGGTGAGTACGACATTTTATTACGCTATTAATTATGCAAATGGACAACGCTAAGGTCGTTAGTCAAGCGAAGTTTGTCTTGTTTATTAAAAAAGTCGCCAGAGATGTTTAGTTCGTCGAGAGAGCTCGCTTATTCCCCCTAGAGCCAAGCGTCTACACATAGGAATGCTGCGCTCCTCGCTTTGCCCTTTTCCCTTTACCAAAACGGTTGGAATTCTGATATATCTAACCGTTTAAATGGAAGTAATAGTTTCATAAATACTTCGCTCCGTTAATCTTTGTAAATTATGTGTCGGAGGAGTGAGGGGTTCCGTTCGTGTATCAACTTAATGGCAGATTGTAACGCTAACTTATTTTCATTCATTTTCATTTTTTTTACGACATTTTCAACTCTAAAACAAACTACAAATCAATTTAACATTCACGAATAGAAATAGAAATATGTGGATTTGTACTTAGTAGATTGTTTATAGCCAATGACCATGTGCCTGTTGAATGTTTTTGGTTACTTGTTTTTTTTTGTCGCCCTCTGAACATTACAGCGTAGAAACCTGCCTCTATTTCTTTGCTCAAGTTGTCCTGTGTGTTGTTTACACCTGTACCCAGCTGAGACAAAGCCTCTCAGCAGTGTGATTAGGCAGGCACACGCTTAGGTAATCATTACCACTGACAGCCTCTGAATGCTTTTGTTTACCCTTTTATCTTCTTATTTATTGTCAACATTGTTTTTGTCCAACATGAGAGGAAGCTACAGGCACAGGCTGAGCTGTCTCTCCCTCTCTGTCTCTCTCTCTCTCTCTTTCTCTCCCCTTCCTCCCCCACTCATCACACAACCTAAATATAGGGCTGGAGGAGGTCAGTGCAGACAATGTTCAATGATTAGTGTCTGCGTGGAATTGATTATCCGTGATGATTTTGCCTTGTGATGCAAAGGACAGTGTCTATAGAGGAAACTGGGCTTGCATCTAATGTTCTATCATTAACCGACTGATTGACTGCTGCACATTAACCAAAAATAAAGCAGGAGCGGAGAGTTGTTGTGCTGTGCGTGCCAATATTCTGTCATATTTTCATTAGTCACTCTGCCTCTGAAAGAGCAACGACTTCTCTACCACTTGCCAGGCCAGTTTGGCTTATTTTTGCCCTAAGTCAGATGCAACCACGTTTACAAACAAGGGTTCTGTTAAAATAAAGATCCACTCAATACTAACTATGGTTGAACATTATAAGAGTGATTAAATGTGCCCCGTTTTTATTAAGTGCAGTTGCAGATGACGGTTTGCGGGACTGTGATGTGTTCCCAGCCAGCTGCTGCACCCCAGAGGCCCCATGTGAAGCAGGCCCTGCCACTTCCTGTTTCACTCTCTGCTAGTGGAGACTCTTGTCATCTCTCTTTTGCGCTCTCTCTCTCTGTCTCTCCTTTTGCAAGTACAGACTTGACTGGATCCCAATGGCTACCTTCTCTTCCTTTTAAAGGAATGTTGGCTATTTAATCTGAGGTGCTCTGCTGCTCTCTCCCTCTCTGTTGCTAGCACACCATTGTTACGCACGTCCATTGCAGACTTTGGCAGATGAACTCGGGTAGTACTACAGCAAGGCATAACAGTCCTTGTTAGCTTGCATGAGCAGTAACCGACAGCAGGAATGACAGGTAATGGCTGCATTGTAACAGCCGGGGGGTGTCCTGAGGGCTTGAAGCTGGGTTCCAGGCAGGCTAATAATTTACTGTAGCCAGGCTTGGACTTCAAAGGGAACACAGGTATTCTTCTCTGGCTGCAGATAGATTGACGCACAAGCAGCAGATAATGAGAGACAGAGCCTTGTGCTGCTTGTTTTTTTCTGTGGCTCACCAGTGAAATCTACTGATTTCAACTGTGTGAGCTCAGTGCGTGTGGTTGTATAAAGACACAAGTGTGTGGCAGAATGGGTAGGTGTTAATGCTGTGCTACTTTAGTGACACAACCTTACCTGAAACCACAGCTAATCCCAGTGTGGCGTAGTGTGACAGCTGGAAAGGTGTGTCAGTTGGACTTGACTTGCCCTGCAGATGGACAATGGGCATCTGGCCTGAAACGACAATATTATGTCAGTGGTTGGTTGATAAGTTCGGAGCCTTTAACCCTTTAAGCACTTGTAACTGAACAGCAACTTGGGGTGGTAACACTTTAAGGTAAACAGTTGAGGGTTATGTCAAGGATTTAGGTATAGTGTAGAAAAGGCATTAGAACCCTTACTTTTTCAAGCTGTTGCATTTGAAATTGTCTTAATTCTAGACGTCTGTAATTTTATACAGATTTCCACAGAATGTTTTTGGAAACCGTACACGTTTCTGGGCCCATTGGTGGTTCCCAATAAGAGGTTAGCGCAGTTACATTGCAGGTACCTGTTTTATGTTGTCTTCCAGTTAAACACACCTTTTAATCCTTGTGTTTGTATGACAGAATTTCTTGTCCTTCACGTCCAACAATACTCTGTAGTGTCTTGTGAACAATAATGTTTATTGTTGTCTTCATGATGAGTTAGCCTCTCGACTTGTGTATATTGTCATCCTAAATGCAGTTGGGTGCTACATGGAATAATTCTAGCAGCTCAATTACAGGCAGCATGGTTTTTAAAGTTAAGCTAGCTCACAGGTATTCCATTTTAACTAACACAGGGAGCTCAGTGTATTCACATGTAAATCGCTGTTATTTTGGCCGTCTTTCTGGACGATTCCACACACTTGAGTCACCACCAGGCAGCTAGAGGTCTCTTGTGATGGAAATTATGTAGGGTCCAAAAGATTCCATAACAGCGGGCATAAGAGATCAGAATTTTGGAACATAACCATCTTTTTCAATCAGACTCTTTATTTGCCAAGTACATGAAGCTGTACTGGAATTTAGCTTGATATTTAAGGACAACATTGAGCACGAAGGCAAGAATTTGACTCAAAAACACAGTCTGTACATATATAAAATGACACAGTATAAATAAGCTAAGAATAAAGGTTACCATAAGTGGTAATAGTATTTAAATATGTAAATATATGTGTGAGTTTGTAGTTCCAATTGGAAGCCATCGAAGGCTGCAACAGCTCTAAGATAGAAGATATTCTGATATTGTGTGGTTCTGGTTCTTCTTTTGTGAAAGTGTCTCTCTGCTTTCAGTACCTGCTTTCTGTTTGTAAATATGTGATTCTGATTCATATTAGCTATTACTTGATTTTAAAAAAGAGGATAGAAAGCTCAGAGTGCAACTTTTACACTATTTGCAATACTCTGTGCTGTGATACCATTCTGTTGTCAAACAGGTCTCATAGCTTGACAACCAGCAACAGTGTCCAAGTTTGGATTAGACTTGTGTCATTCATGTGTGCAGTAATGACACACCCCCACACAGAATAACACCTTCAGTGCCAAAATTGTCCTCACATATATTGTTAAGAAGGATTTGTCCAAGCGTTGGACTGCAGCAACTCGTGCATCACCATCTGAAATAGGTAGGAAATGGAAATAACTGCATGTGTCTGTCCAAGTGTGAGTCAGACGGATGACTGGAAAGCTGATGTGATGGTGTGCGTGCACGTGTGTGTGTGAAAGAAAGCGAGCTAAGGGAGAATGAGGTCTTTCATTCAAGGGGTCAGGGTGGAAAAAGCGAGCCCAGGCTTCACAGATGATGTTTACTCTTGAGTCAGTAAAAGATGGGGGGTAAAGCAGCTGAAAGGCCCTCAAGCCTGAGTGTGCGTAGTTTGAGGAGCCACACATCTGTGGGCAGACAGTATGTTGACAGCATGTTCACAATAAGGCCTTTTTTACACAAAAAGACACCTTGCGTAAGTGCTTTTGTTAGATCAGTCATTACCATACGGATGAATAATAGAGACATTTATGCTACAATAACTGATGAATTTCTCAGTTATCTCAAATTATACCACTGACTGATTCAGTGCAATAATGTGTGTTTTTAGGTGCCACCAGGCTCCATTTGTTTTTGTCTTTGCACATAGCATTTGGTTCATTGACCGTTGTCAGGATATTTAGATGATTTCTTAATAGACAGTATCACAAATTGCACTCCTGTAACACATCAACAACCCTTTACCCTATCTTTAATGTTATCCACATTTATGCATTTTTACTTGAACTGTACCACGACATGACGATGTGCATATAAGCTTCCTGGTCAAGACCTATCACAATTACATGCAGGTTATGTGAGGTTGGGAACATGAAAAAGGCGGGCTTGTGCGGAAGTTCTGGGGCATATTTGGCAAACAAGAAGTTCAGCCACTGAAGCTTCAGGTTCGTGCTGGTTAAACTCCTCCCAGAAATATTCTGCTTTAGCTAAGTATTTCTGGTTTGTTTTGGAAATCATCTGCAATGCTGAACACATGTATATGTTGACATATGGGTGATCAAAAAGCAGGTTTCCTTCTCCCAAATACTAATCAGAGGCTTCTGTGTTCAGTGCAAGCAATTACTCCTCACACACGCATGCACACATAGGCACACACACGCACATTCACACACTTGCATAGACACGCATATGGAAGCAGTTAGGTCAAGCTGGAGGTTCACTGTGAACTGGCAATCTGTGCCAGTCGATTGGCCCCAGCCTATCAAATATTTCCATGAAGCCAATGACCTCTATATAGGGACAAGGAGAAAGAATGGGAGGGGATGAGGAGGGTGGAGGGGTGGGGTCAGTGCATAAAGAGAGGCAGAGATTCAGTAAAGAGAAACTGATAACATCACCCACCAAATGTGAACCATTAATTTGATGAGGGCTACATCTTTATAAACACCTCAAAGTCCACTCAACAAAATATATATGAAAAATGTAGTTACATACAATCGATGTATTTACATGCCTTAGTCCTGGTTATTCAGCCTTTGATGTCAGAATTGTCATGTAAACAGGACACCTGGCAACAGTAACTGCGTTGAGGGACTACAAGAAACCCAGTGAACGTAAAATGATTTCTGCTGGAGTAATTTGGTTACCTAGCCATGTATACTCTTAATCAATAACAACCCCTAAGAACTTGTACACTGTTAAGATAAAAATAAAAAAAACAGGCTTACTGAGGTGAAAAAAAAGTTTATTTACGTGGTCACAAATGTGTAAAACCAGAGACCAGAGACCAAAGACTGCGTCAGGGATGTGAACTTAATAAAGCAATGTAACAGTCAAGCCAAACCAGGGGTTTAGAACACCATCCCTACTGAGAACCAACATGGTGACCGCTTTTAAATGTCCAGAAATACAATCACAACAGCCCTGAAATGAATGTGCACCATCCCAGAAATTTAAATCTTTATTATCAATAGATTATTATATATATCAGAATGATGCAGATTTGAAAAAAAGGTAGAAACGGCCCTGCCAGCTGGTGTGTCTGTGTTGGGAGGAGCGTTACTGGACAAGATGTACCTGTCATGGAAAGAAGTGCAGTATGTTGCCGAGGACAACACAGGACGACTGTATAGGCCTGCTAAAAATGTCACGTGGAGCTCAATAGAGTGGCTTAAAAATTCTTTCTAGGCTACTTGATGTTTGCGATATATTTGTTTACTATGTCGCTCGTGAAACAAGCCGCAATTGAGACATTCGACAAATCGCGCACCCCTAACCTGCACTTAGTTTCTTTTCCATCTCCATTTATTGCAGCTTATGCCATTTTTTTTCCCTTTTAAATCTTGTCCCAAATTCGTCAGGAAATTGATTTTCGACGTCGGTCCCGGGACAACGGGAGGTCCTTAGTTTCGAGCACCGTATAAGGGAAATTTCTGGGTGTGGTTGAGTTGCACTCAATTTGTCTATTCTTGGCAGGACAGTAGTGGCGAGTGTCACCTGAAGCAATCACTTGAAATCCTCACATTTCTTTCAGAAAGATGCAGAAATGTTGAACCTAATAAAAGAGACATAGGATACCTTTTAATGGATAGAACATGCAATGGCAATGTTATTCTCAATATTACAGCAGTTGTTAAATAAGTGGGTACTTCACATTTCAAAAAGACAGACATCAGTTTGACTCACTTCCTCTGCCTCCTTTACATGTGCTGACCGCAAACTCCTTATCAGGGGTTTTACGTAACAGTAATTCTGGTGTAATCAGGTTTGAGTGTGCATGTAAACATGGTCTTTGGAATCATACTGAATGATCTGCAAATGCTGCTACTCAAGAGACAAAGAGTTTAGAAATGTTTGAAAAACGTGGATGCAGAATGTTGACAGCATGATTCATTTAGAACGAAATGGAAGTTTGGACAGAGTGAAGCAATGAAAATGCCTGGCCATGTTTTCTCTGCACTATTGGCCATAATCTAATTTTATCCACTACGTAATGGTTGTTAAATTACATAATTGTCCCTTGTCTGCAGTCCATGAATGCACAGGCAGTCAGAGCGAGCGTACCAAAGGCTGCTTATTTTAGGTTGAAGGTGGACATGAAGGAGTGAGAAAAAAGACAAGCGTAAGAGTAAGTGATAGCTGAAGAGATGAGGCGGACAGAAAGAGGGGATCTCAGAAGAGAAGAGGAGGATGTGGTGTTGTGGAAAAGGAGGAAGAAAATGTCAAGGGCTTATTTATTCTCGCACCTTGGCCCCAACCAAAGCCGTGCTGCTCTCTCATTTCCTGTGCGCTCTCACTGCTTTACTACGCTGTCTTCACTATCTCACTCTGTACTGTCTCCACTGTTGTTTGCTTGCTGTCAGCAGTGATGTGCTTTCTGGGAGGACTGTGCCCTCTGTAATGTGTAGTCCAGTGTTCCGGTCACCTTGTACCTCACTCAGCTAACATGTCCCTCACACTGGGCCACATTATCTGTAAATAGGTCCTTGAACTGACAGAATTTATCTTTAATCCCAGTGGTTTCAGTGTGTTTGGTTAGTGTGTGTATGTGTTTGGGTAGTAATGCTATCAGACATGATTCTTGATCTTTTTTTAGGTCCTGGATTGTGTTTTGGATATCATTATGAACAGTTTCAGTAAGAAAAAAGAGGTGACGGTATAGGGATGCTATTAATTAATTAACATAAATACACAACATCAAAAAGTGGAAGAGTTATTACGAATGTATTGTTGAGAAAGGGGATTTTAAAAAGGAAAGTGTATTATTCACTGTTCCCTGTAGAGGATTTTCAAAAAATACAGAACTATATAACTAATGCAGTAGTCTGGCTTTTTACTTACTGGAACTAAAGGGCAAAAGGGATGTGTATTAATGAAAAACAGTTAATTGTTGGAAGTTTGAAGTAAACTGGAAACTAAACGTAAGGGTTGGAATAAAGTCACAGTCAATGGTATGGCCTGATGAAGGCCTGTGTTGGCTCAAACATGTCAGTTATGTCCTTAATAATGTTTTTTATGTTCTGAAAATGAACTAGCTAAGCAATAAAGCCTCTTTAAGTTTTGCTTACAAAAGAGCTGCCTTTGTGTTTCTCAGTTGAATAAAGCTAGTCAATGTAACTCGGATCTTCTTCAGGCAGTGTCAAACCCAGACTGCCTGTATTGGCCCTTGTACTTTGACAACACGGCTGTTTTTTCTTCTCACATTTGACAGAATGAGCAGGAGGATTGGTATTTGCAGTAACAGATGAACTTGCTTGTTGCTAGACAGAAAACTTTCAAGCCGAGGCGAAGCAGATGAGTAAAGCGGAAAGTCACACAGACGAAGCGAGGCTGGTAACATAATTTTCAGAAAAACCTCATCAGAAACCTCATCAGGATATTTTGAGAGCTGCCGAAAGTGGTACAATTTTGGCCACAATCGATCCGTTCAGCATATGTCTTCACCATTTGCTGGCGCGATGGGATGTGATGAGGCGACAGCAATAGATGCCTCTGCATCTGACATTAAATAAGTTGCGGGCTGATGGTGCCCCTGTTAGGTTTGTGTCCGCTGGCGCTGACCAAGTACCCTTCTTTCTTTCTTCTCATTCTATAGATGAACCATAATTATAAAAGATAATAGTAATGGCACAACAGTAATGAAAATAGCTAAAGTTATAGATATAATAGGTCATATTAAAGTTGTAAATTTACTGGAAATTGTATTAAATAACAGATAAACCAAAAAAAATGTAACGTCAATGGTTGCATAAAACAAAGTAAAAATATTTTTAAATCTATGTAGTTGGGAAGGGGCCAGGGCCTATGGCAGCAGTCACTGGGCGAAAGGCAAGGTGCTGTTTGGACAGGTCGCCAGTCAGACGCAGGGCTGACACATAGAGACAGACAACTCAATCACACTGCCATTCACACTTATGGTCGATTTAGATACCCCAATTTAACCTAAGCTCTGTGTCTTTGGAGGTGGGCAGAAACCAGAGAGAAAACAGAGGAAACCCACAAAAAAGGGGTGGGACTTGAACCCAAGACCTTCTTGCTGTGAAGCAACTGTGCCACCTGCTCTAACCCTGCTGACACCCCCTCCCGCCACCACCCATTCTATACACACATCCTCAAATTCACAGCGTTCAACAATTAGGACTTGTTAAGGTTGATTCACTCATATACACACTCTCCAGTTATATAAGCCATCTCCATGCGACGGTGTTCTTTATGTTGAACATAAAAGCACTTACACACACACACACACACACACACACACACACAGACACAGTGTATACAGAGCTGCCTCTGGCTCTGTTTTCACAGAGGTGCTAGCTCACTGTCAAGCCAGCCAGCCAAAACTATTTGGTCAAAGCTGAAAACAGCTAGTTAAGCAGACTTCTTAATACGTAGGCTGTGTGTATATATTGGTGTGTATGTGTGAGAGGAGAGGGAACTCTTGTGTTTTGTGTTTTGGATGGAGATGCAGAGGTTATAAGCCTTCAGATGTAGATGTGTACATGAGAACTTTTCCTCTTGTGTGCTTGTTAGACTTTCCAGAGTTTCTCGCACTTGCGTTTCCATTGCCGTGTTGTTTTTTAAAAAAAAAAACCTTTTCCACCGTTACTGCCTTCTTCATTTCCTGCTGCTCGGTGTCCCTACTCTTAATTTCTCCTTCACTCCAGCTCCTTTCTCCCCGCTAGGCCCCTTGCTTTTTCTTTTTGTTTAGTCTATAGGTTTCATATAGGCTATTATTGGTGATATTTACAGTCCAAGTAACTGATGTTTATCCAGTGCAGGCCTGCAAAACTGGTATAAAATAAATGGAATACTTGGTTTTTGTGACACGCACCGTATTTTTTCCATTCTGAAGAGATCCTATTGTATGGCCTCTTAAGCCCCATCTTGAATGCTAATGTCTGCAAAACCTATAAAATTAGAAAGCATCTAAGATGGAAAATATGAGGGCAATCTGCAGTTTGAGTGAACACTGTGCTGTTAATTTCTCTTGCTCTCTGTTCCTTCTTTGTACGTTACAACGTTTTGCTCACTCTGTGGTGTTAACTTCCTTTTCTGGGTTGCATGTGAACTGTGAGGACAGTAAGCCATATTTGCCGTAGTTTCGTCTCTTATGTATCCAATCTCTTACTTTGCTCTTCTTTGCTCTACATATTCTCTCTCTCTCTCTCTCTCTCTCTCTCTCTCTCTGTCTCCCTCATTCTTGCACTCTTTGTGTCTTGATCTGACTCTTGTAGATAGGTCAAACAGGAAATGACTCTGATAGCTTCCTGAGGAAATTACACCCACGTCCTGTCTGTATGCCTCCCCATTTGCCACCTCCCACACCCGAGTTTGTTTTTCTTCTGCTCAGGCGCCTTCAGGGGCAGCAAGTAGAGGAGCCGCAGTGCTGGTAGGACCCCAGAGAATCCTGCAGTCACTGGTAATGAGACTTTGGCCTGATGAGAGAGTCAGATAAACAACAGTATAAACACAGCAGGCTTTAGCCATTAGCTGCTGGGCTATTTTAGAACAATTTACTCATAGCACATAGAGAACAGGACATAACCTATTGTGACTGACTGTAATCAGAGAACAGTGACCTATTCTTATAGAGTTGATTTTTAGGCCCGGTGCATGTACACATTGAAAATGAGAGAAGATCTAATATTATGTTTTGAATAGAGGAACTTGTACACTGTGTGATCCTTCACTTGTTGATACCTTCACTGATTAATTTTCACATGGGTTTGTTTCCATTTGTTAAAACGTTGGGCCTCATTCATCAGTGTTTGCATATTTTTTTCTTACATTACACACTCCACGTCTTAATCATGAAACTTATAACCCCCAATTTGTTAGCACCCTGACAATCCTGTTGATGATTCCCCCCCCTTAAACTGTCAGCTGGTGATCTGCGCAAAAACACCTCAAAAACTCCATGAGAGCTACACACTTTAGGGCTATGTGCAAAAAAGAGACAGAATTGATTTGATTGTTGCAGGAATAGATGGACATAGACACAAGATTAAAAAAAGTATTATAGAATCCCTCCTATCTGAAGTTGGGTTTCGAAAAATTATATATTTGTGTGCCAGCAGAGGCATTAGGAGAATAAAACAGAGGGATCATTTTTATTGCTCTTGTGGATTACATACAGTAGGGATCAGTAGCACATGCGATCAGGTGAAAGTTGACGCAAAACTTGTCTAGCGTCCCAGCATCACAGTCATAGCAAAGGCACAGCCAGTGGTGGACAGCAGAAATCGACATAACTCTTTATTCGTATACTCTATATAACAGGCCCATATCGTGCAGTTTAAAATGAAGTTTGTAAACATGTAAACAATTCATTGGATTACCATTGGTGCATGCGTTCTGTAGCCCCAGGAATTTCATTCTTGGATACACCTTGCTCCACATTTTATGCATTTTTTAGTGTAGACAAAGATACATACTGTAGCATCGCCACGTTAGCATACTCACTGAGTTTTCATTCCAGTTGTGCGTGCATTGGCGTGTTACAGTGGATGCCTCAGTACAATCTAATGTAACAGCCTTGCCATAGATGCTACCTTTATGAACCTGATAATTTTCCGATTCTCTAACCATAGTTAGTGATCTCATGTAGGACTGCATCGTACTGAAAGTGTTTCCAGCATTCTGTCCCCTTGTGTATGTGATTGGGCAAAATACAAAAAATACCTTTCAATGTACTGCAGTCTTGAATAATGGCTCCACCAACTATGGCCATAACACGAATCATTGACCTGGATCAACACCGTTACAACACAGTATCAACAAAAACTAAACATCATCTCCAAAAAGTAGATCTAAACCAGGGTTGTTATCTTTAATTGTACTGGATTGTACACTTGGATTAGATAAAGGGCCACCAAGTGTATAATTAGTAACCTTTGATTGAAAACAAATGGGGAACAAGACAGAACCCAATAAAATGAGTAAAACCAGGTGAGTAAAATAAGAGCTTTGTATTTCCACATGGCAATTCCAAATGGTCCTGGTATCACTAAGTACCTCATTAGATCCTGGTCCTGGTCAAGTTCCACTGCAATAATCTCGCTCCCCTCTGACAGTCAGCTTGATGTCATTGCAGGAGTTTGATTGACAGGTGCAGACAACCTTCGTCAGCAGTATGGACCCTGACGATGCCCACCATGGGGTGAGGTCCCAGCTCCACTGATCCTCTTTTTGGGTGGAGGGCTTTCTAAAAGGTTTCTCAGTGGAATTGGGAATTGGGAGTTTGCATAAGAGCTGATGTAACGGCGAGTCAGATATTATTAGTCTGCAATTTAACCTCTTACTGACCTGGTGGATTGTATGAAATGTTACACTGTACCTCAACTTTGACTTGAAGGCTTCAGTTCAAGAGGCCTGATGAAACAGGTGCTGAAATTTCTAATGGCCATGTACAGTATTAGGACTCCTAGCCTAGTCATGATGGAGAGGAATGCTGTTGTAAAGACCAGCTGTCGTAGAACACACACACACAGCTCCCCACAATCACATAGGCACATCCCCCTCCCACATACATGCTCAGTCTCCCCACATACACACACACAATAGCACGTACGCTTGATAGCTATCATTAGATTGATGCCACCTGACACTTAGTTAGTGCTGGAATGTGATGGGAGGGGAGGTATGAGGGGTAGGTGCAGCTGCTGACTTTTCAGGAGTACCGGGGTTGCTGGCTGCACTCCTGGGACTCTCTGTCTAGTTAAACGCTGTAAACGAGTGTCCTTTCGCTCGCTCCCCGCCACATCCCACCAGGCTTTACCTGCTTTAGTTGAAAAGACACACACAGTTCAGAGCATATACCAGCTGCCATGCAAGAATGATAGTGAAGGGAAGTGTCTGGTTTCTTTTGAAGCACTCAGACTGTCTGCATCTCTTGTCTGAACGGTGCCATATGCTGGAATGCTCCTTCTGTCTGGGGAAAGGAGGCTCCCAGTCCCTACCTTCCCTAGTGCCCTTTAAATTCAGATGTTCAGATTGCATTCACTTCTTCCCAACATCAGTTAGCTTTGCTCTGACAAATATTATTTACCTCTCAGAGCATGAATATGTGCTGGTTGCTCTACAATAACAGATCGACTTCAGCTTCTTCGGGCATCGTTCGGGTATCTTATGCATTTTGCATTTTGATTAGATTGGGTCAGTGAACAGTGAAAGCATTTTATCTCTCCACCAGGAAATACAAAGATCTGGATTTGCCTGTTGTCTATCAGAACTTTCGTCGAGATGGGGTCATAAACTAACATTGATAATGCATTGTAAAATGGATGATCCATGTCTTTAACATGTTTTCCGTGGTTTCACCTTGGTAATAGGCTGGGTGGCGGGGTATGAGTATGGAAAAGTGTGTGTGTGTGACCATGCAGATGTGCATTCATGACTCTGTCAGTCCTGTGGCTCTGTTTTGCTAACCCCTCCTACACATGTCGCTGCAACACTGGCCTTCCTCAGACCACAGCCCACTGAATACAGCCATGAATGAACGCATTCTCTCATTCGACATTCGGCGTCTGTCAGGCTCTGTTTCTCTGTCTCGCGCCCAACCAACAGAGAGAACTCCCAAAAACTTTCAGCGCTCACTCTTATTGCTGTGTATCATAGTCACCTATTAAGGCTGTGCTTTCTTGTTTGTTATCCTGCCGACATTCACAGTTATTTAATAACCTCAAACCATTATGTACTTTTTCAGTTCCTCACTTATGATAACCCTGCATAACCACACATTCGCCAGTAAATGAATATGATGTTTATACAAAAGTAAATTTACATATTTACATATTTACTTTACATATTGCCACTTGTGTCCCTGTTGAGCTGAATAGATTATTTAGTTCTTATCCAATCAGGATCCCTCATTTAACCTTTTTACATTATTTGCTGAAGGTTTTTATCCCAAATTAGAAGTTCAACATTTATGTCTAACGTGACTTAAAATTAAGAATTAAATCAAGTCTAATCTTATCCGTAATGTTTTTCAAGGACACTCTTTTTCCTTTCATTACATTGACCTTTACATCTCTGTGCACTTTGGGTTGCCAAGTCTTGGTCTAGGTCTGGAAAACACTAAGTGTACAGTCTTGTCTTGAGGTTGTGTGTATGTGTGTGTGTGTATTTGGCTGTTTCCTGGTGGCGGCTCTGTGTCTGCGGCCTTTAGAAGGTAGAGTACAAGGGTTATTTGTGTGTGTTTTTTGGGTGTGAAGAAGCCTAGAGGAAGTGATGTGGGGTTTTCAAGGGTGGAGGTAGGCTGCTAACCCCCTTTGCTTCCAGCAGTCACTCATCCCTATTTTTCCTTGCACATTTTCTTGCAAGGAAGAATTGACATGAAACCTTCATTTCACAACAGTTTACTGACATATTGGAAAGGCTCTGTCACTGAGAGTACTAGCGGACACGAACGTTCAGGTTATAACTGTTATTTTACAGACTGTAATACATCCTGAACCGGATCCCCCTAATCCAATACACAAATTAAATGTTTCAGCATTTTCTAGAGGAAGGGAACACCCTTTTCCTATTGATAAACTAATTTAGTCAGAAATTGTCATTAACTTAGTCAGAAATTGTCCTGTTCACAATGGGAACATACTGTAATCGATAACTAGGGACTTGTTCTGAGCATATTGAAATATTAAAGTTCTAGACATTTGCAGTCAGTGAAAAATCCGTAACACAGCTCATGGTTTGTTTCTCTGCTTATCTCAGCTCAAATGAAGAGAATGTTATTTAAACTGCATCTAGATATGCACTGTCTTTTTGTAGGCTGGACATTGGTTGCCACATCGTATTTCCGCTTCCTGTTATTTTTCAAAGGAAAAGCTGTATGTGTGTATTTCCAAACCCTAAACTAACCTTGCTTTGGTAAATGGACTGCATTTATATAGCGCTTTTATCCAAAGCACTGTACAATGTTTGCCTCTCATTCACACACCGACTGCCGAGGTAACCATGCAAGGCCCACATGCTAGTTGGGAGCAATTCAGGGTTAGGGTCTTGCTAAGGGACCTTCGACGTGGACGGGTGAGGGGATCGAACCGGCAACGTTTTGATCACTAGGCGACCACCCTACCACATAAGCCACGCCGCTTTATCTCTGGTTCTGCTCAGTGGGGTTTCAGGTCTGAGAAGAGAGAGCATACCAGTTCAAAGTATAATCCCTGATGATTCCTAATTGTCTTGCTTGCGTTTTCTCTTCATAGTGGGGTGCATCAGGTGCTCATTGCTCTAACCCAGCCATGAGCATCATCGGGGCTGAGGACGAGGATTTCGAGAACGATCTGAATGATGTGAGTGAACTAAATACTTTTATCGCAGGAATAGCAGCCGTGTGTAATTTTATTTACTTATCTCATCTCTCTCATCTCCATATTTTCCTTCCCTCTTAGGTGGTGGATGACCAGTGCACATACTTCAACAGTATAGAACAGCTGAAGGACCGGCCCACCCACCTGCTGGTCTTTGTGCAGCATGTCATTCTGCAGTTTGATTGTGCTCCTCTGGTGAGAACTCTAGCTACTGAAATGCCAGAGCTGGAATGTTTGTGTTTGTCTGAGCGTGTTTCCAGTGTCCATGTTAAGTTACTGTGTGTTTTCCAGTTTCTCAGCATTGCTTTTCCCCTCTCCTGCTTTCCCCATATAAGTGGCAATATGGCTGCACAATGTGGCAAAATATGGATTGTAATGAAAACTGAATGTAACCTATTATAATCAGTGTCTATTATTGTAGTTTTGCTGCCAGTACTAATTGTTATAGTAACAGCTCACTCACAATTCATGACCAAGGTACATGGTGGCAGAACAAGGTCTACTCTGGCAATCAACATGATCAGTCATATGGGTTCTAAAGACAATTCCAGTTTACCCAGACTGTATAAATAACTATGTTTGGAAGTGATCACTAGAGAGTAGAACCTGAGGGTACGTTACATTTTAATTTTCCTTAATTGTGAAAAGGTTTTGCCTGGAGTCACAGCTTAATTTGGCAGAGAACAGATAATCAATATTTGCCTAAAACAAATGCCAGGAAGGCTATTCGGCATTGGCTTTACCTGTGGATTAGGGCACACTTGGTTTGATGCCACAAAACAGTCAGTCACTCAGTAAGGACAGCAAATCATGGCATTTTTGGAGTGATCCAAAACAAATTTGATTTTGAACCGAACGCAAAAGTCCAATATTTACATGTGTATAGATGAACAAAAACAGTGCACTGTTTCCACATCAATGCCATCATGGGTAGTAAATTAGTGACGTATAAGTGTAATAGTGCTAATCACATCATCAACTTGACAATCTGAAATTATGGATATCTGTCTTTGGGACAAATTAGACCTTGTCAACATTGTTATATACAGTTTATACTCGATCATAAAGATTGGTTATTACCAAGTCCGAGTTGATAATATCATGTGCTTGTCTTTCCCTTTTGTCTCGCATGCAGACAATGTGACCCACATAGGTACTGTTAACCCTCCCTCCCCCCACACACACAGGCTCCATCACCCTCTCATTTCATTTGGCTCATGATTATTGTTTTTGCTTGAACTAGTCATCGGTACCATACAGCATTTAGAGTTTTATATCTGTAAAGTTTTGACCAGTGGTAGCTTCTTGCTTCATCTGCTACTGTTTATTTTGGTGCACTATCTCAGATCATCATCCTGACTCATTCACTCTTATCTGTCTGTCTTCCTTAAGCTATGTTACCTCCATGCTGACCTCTTCAAGAACCTCAATGCCAAAGAAACCAAAAAGCACTTTGGGGAGTTCTACAACAACTTCCTGGACAAGGGTGCAGTAAGTAACACGCTACAAAGGGCACACACAGTGTCTGCTTTAATTTAGAGGCATCGTCTCTATGCCGCCTTTCTGCAGACAGGGAATGAATTTAGAGGAGAAATGGACGGTATGGTTGGAGTTTTTAGGCTGACCTGCCTCCTCAAAGGACTCAACCCTCAACAAGACCAACCCTCAACTTGGCTTGTCCAGACTTTGTAGTCTCACTTAATTGTGAGTCAGCATCGATTTAATGCTACGAGTCTCTACTTTGTGTTGATACTTTTGAGTGGACACAACAGGACCTGAAAGCAACTGGCCAATTACATACGCATACTTCATTTCATTCTCATGAAACACAACTTACCTGTACATTCTGGCTTCAATGTAAGCACTGGATGAGAGCAACATTAAAGTGCTATATGATTTGGACGAAAAACTATTTTAATTAGTGTCACATTTTTGGCACTTTTGATGGCCTTAGACAATAAAGAGTGCTGCCGTCTATCTGGTGCTCACACTCACCAGAGCTCTTGCGCCATAGAGAATAGGTGCTCAGAAGTTATGTAAATCACATTATTTTCCATGCACTGCTACTAATTTCACACCAGGGATATGGCAGGTAACTGTAGATCAGAATAGGCAATTCTCAATCTTAAATTAAACCAAATACATTTCTAATAAATAGTTCCGTACTACTTCTCTGGTTAAAATTAAAAGTACATTTTCACTGTAATGATTTTACACTTAGTTTGATAGAAGTGCTCAAGCCAACCAATTTCAGCTACAGGTAACTATTGGATTTCACACAACGTGAATCCATTTCCACATGATTTGCGAAGACCTGTAAAGTGTAGTGTGCACCCTGCACTGTATTGTGATGATCTGTATGTGATTATGCCATTATGACTCCCATTACCAAATTAATATTTGTATAATCTTTTTACTATATTTTGGAACACTTCCAGTAGCTCTTTTATACAGACTTTTGTGTTCTTACCATTGGTGACTCATCACTCCTATTATTATATTTCCCCGGTCCTTGGCTTTAGAGAATTTTGTCAGCCAATCACTTGATTATCTTGCTATTTTATTCATTGATGGTGCGCAGTATATAGAAGTCAATTTGGAAAATACCAATATAGCAGCTTTTGCAATATAGATTTTTTTTCTGTATTCTTTTCTTATAGTGTTGTATCAATATGAATTTGATATGTGGCTCAGCTCCAGTTTATAATTTGGACTTGGGAGAGAGGAGTACATTGTGTATAGATGGTTTATTTACCATTGCTTGGACTGCATGTGTTGTCTCTATTTGTTCGGTCTGTTCAGTCTTCTTTCCCGTTTTCTATAGCTTTTCCCTTCACACCTGGCCTCTGTCACATCTGTGCTATATTTCCTTCCCAAAGCTCATGATGCTGTACATGTCTGTCAGCTCAGCTGGCTTGTGCTGCATTCTCCTCCCAGTCTGTCTGTCCAACCTGACCAACTTCCTGTCAGGATCGTGGGAAAGCCCTTTGGGAGGAATCTGTCTCTCAGGCACTCTTTTTTCCCAAGCCAATTCACTTTTGTCACCTATTGTTAAATTTGATCCCCGTAGCTATTATCTTCATGCCATTTACTGAAATGTGTATCTCTCTTCTGAAATGCAGTATATACTGTATATTTTTCATCAATAACTGTTGGGTTTCCAGTCTTACGGTGACCCCTTGTGGTAAATTATAGCTAGTACATTGATTGATATTTGTCAAATATTGTTTTGCGAATTTGTTTTGCAGTACCGTGCTGTTATTTTCTGAGTCCAGACAAAGCAAAGAAAGAATTGTTCATTTAGATCAAAACTAATAGTAAGGTGGCC
>OMNV01009520.1:6398-18998 GCA_900303265.1 Brotula barbata
GGGGGCAGAGTAAACTGGGAGGGCCTACCTGACCCTACAACCAATCCTTCTCATTCAGTTCACCAGGACATTACAACTACATCAGTTTAATGAATCAATCCACAGCATAGGCAACATTACAGGACCAAGAGGAACTTGAACAGGATCACACAGCACACAGAGACCACTTACTGACACACACACACACACACACACACACACACACACAGAGTCCGTGCTGCAGCGTTCTGTCCTGTAGGCATTTGGTGTGATTGTTTTTGTAGTACTCTTTTTGAACACTAGGTGGTGTGGGAAGGTTTATAGGTTTATAGGTGAGCTCAACCAGGTGGTTGTGACTGGGTGAGTCCACAGTTCTTAACCCTGCAGCGAACATCGTGCAGCTTGTAATCGTGTAACCGTGGAGTGGTGTATCCGGTTGTAACCGGACGTGTGCTGCGTTGTTTTTTTACTGGAATAAAACAATAATCTGCCCACAAAGTTTCCCAAGTGGAGTTTACGCGTCCAGACTAGATTCTCCCACTGATCAGTAACAATCATCACAGTCAGTGTGAAGACATGTCCACCAAGGATGACGACGCTAACTCTCACACTGCTGCTGCTCCTGACAGGGAGAGGGTCCAGGACTGCGGTGATGACTTTGGACCAGATCAGTAGAAAGTGACGAAGGGGGCGGAGTCTCAGTGGACAAAGACAGCTGAACCTGATCTGATCAATACTCTTCCTCCTGCTCCTCATCACGTCTTTAATTACTAACCTGACCTAAACCTTGTGACAGCAAGACGGGCTGATCACAATCTGGGATGAGAGCGATGGACTGTCAGTCAAATGATTTGACCTCTCATTATGAATATCATATGGGAAAATCAGAAAAAGAATAAATCAGATTATTTTATTGGTTCTGTGGTCAGATCATTGAAACAGAATGAACTGACTGTTCCGTGGATGGTCCATGAAGAAGCCTTGAGTGCTACGGGGGCGGGCCCAGGCCACTTAGGCTTAGCTGCTCTGAGTTCATTGACACTACTTGGTTCCTTCATGTTCTTGGCTGTTGAAGTTGTTGGAGTCATCTCAGACCACAATGGTTGGAATTGTCCCATGGGGTCACATGAGTACAGGTGTCAAAGGTCACATGAGTATAGGTGTTAAAGGTCACGGGTATAGGTGTTAAAGGTCACATGAGTATAGGTGTTAAAGGTTCCATGAGTATAGGTGTTAAAGGTCACATGAGTATAGGTGTTAAAGGTTCCATGAGTTCAGGTGTTAAGTCTCCAGAGAAGAGATGAATGGACAGCGTCGTAGATGGTGTTAGATTGAGTCTCAGCCCTCCCCCTCTGTTCAGACATGGGTTTTTAAATTGATGGCCTCCTTCACTCCTCTTTCGAACCATCTGTCCTCCCTGTAAAAGTTGTCGACGTTGTTGTTCTCTACAGAGTGTCCCTTGTCTTTCAGATGCAGGTGGACTGCCGCGTCTTGTCCTGAGTCTTGGCTCTCCTGTGTTGGGCCGTGCGTTTGTTTAACTCTTGTTTTGTTTCTCTGATGTCTAAATCTCCTCATTCCATACACTGAGTGACCTCTCTTGTGTTTGGGTGTGCGGTCCTCAGGGTGGTCCAGCTTCTGTCTTAGTCTGTTGCTGGGTTTGAAGAACACGGGGATGCCGTGTTTGTTGAAGTCAGAACTGAAGAGACATAGATGACAAGTGAAATATTTTCAAGTATCATTAAATCCAAATCCAGTTGTCCTCCATTCAACCATTCTTGGATATAGTGTTGTGTACTACATTATATAATAGTATAATGGTAGACAGGATAGAATAGTATAAATAATACAGTACATGGACATTTACGTATAAAACTTTTATTTTGAACTTGATTTTTACATTGTGCCTTTTTCATTATATTAATTATGCAGTGGACATTTAAAAAGCTCAGTTTCAAAGAAAAACAGCGGAAAATAGAACATAAATACAATAAATACTGTATATTTGTATAAACACCAAACCAAAATTACACACAAGCAATTCAATCTAAATGCATTTTAAAAGAGGATTTGATGAATTAGCAGCTTAAGTTCTTCAGGCAGAATCATCCAGAGAAACTCACAATCACACTTAAGTCCAACTAAAGTGATGATTCCTCATATTCTCCAGTTATTAATACCCAGAATAAACACTGTGAAATCATACATATTCAACTGATACAATCTGAAAAATTTAGTTTTTCATGATGTAGTTATGTATATTTAGATTGAATATAACCTAAAATGAGTTTGTTGTGACTTCATCTCCACCATCAGCTCGTTTTCTTTACGGTGGGAATCAATAACTTTACAAGCGGATATATGGTTCAGTTTCAGGCTGATGTTCGAGTCCTGGTCTGACCCTGGGTCAGTGTTACATGTTCTCACATGTTTGCGTGGGTCAAGACCCAACTCCAAAGACCATAGGTGTGAATGGGAGTGTGCTCGAGTTGTCTGTCTCTATGTGTCAGCCCTAGACTGGGAGTGACCTGTCCAGGTTGGACCCTCCCTTTCTGCTGGGATAGGCTCCAGCCCCTCTACGACCCTAATGTCTATGAAGAGGACCTTCATTACACAGATAAAGGCTCAAACCGTGGCTGGAAGAGGAGCCATATCTCATTACTGACAAACAAATGTAGGTTTAGAGTCATCAGGTTTTAAAGGTTACATAAGTACAAATAATCTGAATTCTTTTGTGCTTGACGACTGTGTTCATTGTGAATGTGAAGCAAAATTATGTCGGGAAAAAAATTGATAAAGATAAAAACAAACGGTTTAAACTGAACACGGGTTGGACCTCAGCAGTTACACTTCCAGCTGAATTCAGCAGCATGTGGCTCGTAGGATATGAAGACCACTCTATAATGCTTCATTTCTGTCCCCGCAGTCAAGCACACTTGGCAGTGGGCAGACAGAAGGCCATGGTTGACGCAGGCACCAGGATGTCTGTGAAGATGGGCCGGTATCCTGCCGGTAGGGGGGGTGCGCTCTGCTCCAGCAGGTCCAGTACGGTCCCTCTAACATCCCTGGAGACATCTCCACGGATGTCCAACAGCACAGACACGTGCTCTTCACTGTGGAAATGAGGAGAAACGTTGGTACAGGGCCTCAGGTAAGTTGGTGGTGTTGGCTGTGTTGGTTACCTGATGTCCGGATATTTGGCTGCCAGACCTGAAACCTCCAGAGACAGCATGCCTGGGTCTTTGAGTCGGATAAAGTCAGCCAGGACAGGTAGTAAAGTCAAAGGGTTCACCTCGGGTACAGAGCCTTCCACCTCCTACAAACACACGGGAGCAAACGAGGAAGTATACAACCTCTATGTTTACATTACCTCACCTACAGGTTACCATCCAACAGAAGAGAACAGGAGCTGATCGTCTACACCCTACAGTGAGGGGCAGGAAGAGAGAGACGTACAACAGACAAACAAGACAAAGGCACACATGGACAAGGACAAGTGTGGAGGACTAAGAAAGGGCAGTGGTGAGGAGATGGGTTTGGAAAACTGCAAGGGATTCTGAGTCTCTAAGATCTTGGAGGAGGGAGCTCCAGAGCCTGGGAGCTGACCTTGAAAAGGCTCGGTTCCTAAAGCTGCGAAGGTTGGCCTCGGGGGTAGAGAGCAGGCCCGATGAAGTGACGTATGGGGGAGCCCAGTTGGGGAAGGACCTGGTAGATGATCCGGTGGGAGACAGGAGGCCAGCGGCGGTCTTTCGGTACGAGGATGTTGTGATGCCAGGATTTAGTGTGAGTTAGAAGTCAGGAGAGTTGAGCGTGTGAGGGAGGGTGCGATCTTTGCAATGTTGTGAAGGTAATACAGGGAGGCTTTGACAATTTGGAAGATGTGGGGCTCTAATGAGAGGGTAGAGTCAAAAGTCATGCCAACGTTGCGTGCCTGGAACGAAGGGGAAACTAAAGCACGTCAATGGCGAGTGTGGGTTTGTTGGTTCTGCTGAAGGACTTGGACTCGGAGCCGCTGAGGAGGAGTTCAGTTTTGTTGTTGTAGACTTTGAGGAAATTTTGTTGCATGCAGGTTTTAATTGTGAGACAGGGGTGGGTTGATATCTGGGTGTCATCAGCAGAGCAATGGAAATCCAGGTTGAGAACGAAAGATCAGTCCTTTGTTGATCCCTGTAGGGAAATGATTTCTCTGCATCCTAACTATGAGGATCAGTGGGCAAACACACACACACACACATACACATACACACACAGCTCCCTGGATCCAAGTCCAGATCTTCCTCCTGGTCCTTGGTCAGGACTGATTAACCTAACGTACATGTTTTAGTGGGTGATGGGAATAGGAGGACCAGGAGGAGAACATGGAGACTACAGACAGGAAGGAGGGGAGGACGACCGGGATTCATACCCACAACCTTCTTGCTTGCATTTTTCTTCCACTATGCCACCGTGCTGCCCTGTCGATAATCGACCTTAATCTGTGGAAATGGTAGCTAATCTGGCCGAGAGGGACAGAGCCTTGGATGTGAATGTGAAGTGAAATTAAGTGTGATCTGTTGGAGAGGCAGAATACTTTTCATTTTTGGCATTTTATTCATCCGGTAACTTACTTACGTATTTTTATTTATTGACTTATTTCTCATGTATATTGTTTTATGAATATCTGCAACCGTGTTCATTGTGCAGCCGACTGGCCGGACACAAACAATGCTGGACTTTACATGGGGTCTGGGTTCTCATGAAAACGTCAGACTGACTCTCTACTACGCACCAGGGTGTGGAAAATCTCTCTGAACTGCTGGCCGTCCTGGACCATCTGCTGGGCCAGCTGCTTCCTTTCATCTGCGTTCCGGCACACCAACCTTTTCTGCATCAGAGCCTGGACGTACTCCACCGCCATCAGCCACTGGGACTCCTCCTGGAGACGCTGCAGCAGTGACATGTAGCACGTTAATCAACAAACACGTCCAACAGCGAAGACAAAAAAACAGACCCAAGCCGTGCAACCTGCTGGCAGGGGGGGCGAACTCGGCTGTACAGGTCCAGATGTCGTTCCAGGACCTGGCAGAGTTTGGGTGTGGGGTCTCCTTGGACCAGCCAGTGTCGGGTCAGCAGGCCAGGGAGGAAAGGCTGAAGGTCCACCTGTAGCTGATCCATAACCAGGCGACATGCCCGCCTCACCGCCCGATCCAGAGCAGCTAGCGGATTGGGAGGCGTCCGGGAAAACTGGCCCTCTGAGCGGGACGACTGCTGCTGCTGCAGGCTCTCTGTGGACTTTCTGGATCACATGATGATTCCATTATATAGGTTAGAGTGTATAGAGTCAGTGACAGACAAAAAGATTTAATGTATCTTCAGCAAAAACAGAGAACAACAGATCTGCCCCACCGTTCACCTGGAGGCCCATAAAGACCACGTGAGATCCTACAAGGATGCTCTAACACACACACACACCAAGTCCCATTACCACTCATTCCACTCTCATCGGTAACCAGCAAAACCACCCCAGAATGCTGTTCTCCACCATCAACCGCCTGCTCCACCCCACGCCCCACCCTTCGGGTGTCTCTGACCACTGCACCAAGTTCCTGGACTTCTTCTAGGCCAAAGTTGACACCTTGGACCCCTCCTCTTCACCACCTACATGCTCCCTTGGGTCAGATTTTCCACCACCATGGTCACAATTTCCGCCAACGACACACAGCTCTACCTCAGCACCAAGTCATCCACTCATCTCCCCTCCCCCCTCAGTCCCAAGTGAACGCCTGAAACTATGAAATAAAAACATAGATGTCATCCAACTTTCTCAAACCCAACAGCAGAAGAACAGAGCTTATGGTTGTGGCCCCCAAGGCACTGCTCCAGAAGGTAGGAGATCTCCTCCTGGACGTGGACAGCAGCCCCATCTGCCCCTCCTCCAAGGTCCGCAACCTTGGCATCATCCTGGGTTCCACCCTTTCATTTCAGTCCCACATCAAACCCATCACAAAATCTGCCTTCTATCACCTCAAAAACATTTCCAGACTTTGTCCAGCACTTCCTGACTCCGTTGCAGAGACCCGTATCCACGCCTTCATCACCTCCCGTCTGGACTACCGCAATGGAGTCATGTCTGGAGTACCCTGCAAAGACCCGGACAGGCTCCAGTATGTTCAGAACTCAGCTGCCAGGGTTCTCACCGCACTAGGCCCCGGCAGCCCATCACTCTCACCCACCTTCACCTGCTTCCAATCAAGTCCCTCTTCAACTGTAAACTCCTCCCCGTCCTCATACAAATCTGTCCGTGCCCTTTGCCCCCCAGTACCTATCCCACCTTCTCCACCCCTAGCTCCATCCCAGAACCTTCGATCCTCTGACACTGGTCTACACTCCACTCCTTTCAGCGTCGTGGCCCCCGTCAGAGACGCACCATCTTTGGACACTTTCAAAGGACACCTTAAGCTCCACCCGTCCATCGAGGCCTTTGACCTCAGCTAACAAACTCTACCATCACGCCTTCACTCTACTCTGTTACAGTTTTCATCAGTTTATTATTAGTATAATTCATGACTGCCCACTTTGTAAAGCATCCTTGGGTTCTTTGAAAGCCGCTATATAAATTTCATTTATTAATATTATTATTATTATTATTGTGTCTCTGCTGCCATCACTGCCACCAAGATTATAAAGCCCTGTGTCAACGTTTTTGCTGCTCTTACAACAACATGTCCCACAATGGATTCATGAAGTGTTATCTTAACGTCCAGATTAAGGGCTGCTTTCATTATCATCATTTTGTTATGGTTCTATAATCCATAGTTAAAATGCTTGTTTGATTGTTTCATCTGTGGCAGTCTGACGGTTTTCCTCTATGCCTCAGACCGTGCAGAGAGCTCACACAACGACCGCTTTGGTACGACTGGTGTGAGTCGGACTCAGCGGGAGTGGAAACCAAACACTACAGCCATCGTGTGGTGGGAAACAGATGAGACTCCACTCATAATCCCAATCCAATCCCAAAACATCACGGGGAGCAGAGCCCTGATCTCACTTCAGGATGATGCAGTTGCTGATGGACGCCAGAAGATAGTGGACGTAGAACTTGTTCTTGTTGTTGCTTGGATCCCTGCGATGCTCCTTCCCAAACTCCACCAGAGCCTCTCGAAACCTGGAGGTCAAGGGACAGAGGTGAATCAAAGACGCAAGGAAAGGAGGCAAAGAAACGCCACAGGATGTTATCAGGAAACGGACCCACAAAGGCAGGCAGACCTGTTGAGCAGGTTCTCCATCTCATACAGTCCCATCTGTATGGTCTGGTCTCGGAGGGATTCCCGGATCATCAGAGCCACCCGGGCGTTCTCCTCCAGCATCTGCCACGATGTCCACACACAAAGCTCTTTATTGGACTGTTTTTATCTGGACTGTTTTTTCTGGTGCATATGATTTTTCACTGAGTCCATTTGAAAGTGGTGGGCGTCGTGGTCGTTTGGCGGCGGTGGGTGCCGTGATTCTGATGACTGCATCTCATGTGTTTTTCTGTTCGTCCTGTGACAGCAGTGAGTCTGACACGTTTGGAGGCCCACAGAGACCGAGACAGTCTGGAAAGCTGCAGTGCACCATCACCTTCAGTTCACAGTTTGTTCAGATGTCTTTTGTTCCTCACCTGTGTTTGTGTGTGTGTTTTTGTGCGTGTGTGTGCATGTACGTGTGTGTGTGTTGACACCGATGGTTACAAGCAGCAAACTCTGTCCATCGGGCTCAGGAAACTTGATTGATTCATCAAAACAGTCAATGAACAGATGAGGCAGCAGATTCTTGATGAGTCATCAATAATGTTAAGGATTGTAACTTGCCACAGTAACATTCTCCAAATATCCGTACGTGTCCATAGGACGTTCCATAAACTTCCACAGGACTGGACCTGAAACTTATGCCTCGCCTGCAAATAGAGGCATAAATATAGTCGTTTTCCTCTTTCATTCTTAAAAAAATCCATCCAGACAAGCAGGGTTTGAGATAAACCTCTGTCCACACGAAACCCTGGAACAGGACCACAACCAGTCCCATCTATTCAGGTCTCAATGAAGGGAGTCACCGCCACAAAAGAGCTGTGTGTGTGTGTGTGTGTGTGTGTGTGTGTGTGTGTGTGTGCAAGTTTACCTGTGTGATCATAGTGGGCAGGCTGGTTTGGTAGAAACCTTCATGGTCTGTATCCGGCTCCTGGTCTCTCTGCCAGTCCTGCAGTTCCACCTCTAAAGCTTTGTGCATCCACTCTGATACACTCTTCTGCAGTGCACAAACACACACACTCGTGTTACAGCCCACATCATCGTGCTTGTTCGTGGAATGGTGCCGGACGCGTACGTGACGTACTGGAGGACTTCGTACCCGAACGCTCTGAACGTATTTGTTCTGTAGTTGTTCCAGTCCAGCGGAGGAGATCAGAGGTCCCAGCTCGGCTCTCTCCATCTCTGACACCAGCTCTGGATGGCCCATCATGTCTGGGCTGCCAAAACAGAGGCTGTAAGCTTTTGGATACTCAGTAAGAGGCCACACTTCCAGTGAAGAGAGGACCTGATGGGACTCGGTGCCTCCTCACCTGTTGTAGATGTGCAGCACCCAGTTGAGCACAGCAAAGATTTCACCGCTCTCCAGGTCCCAGCTGCTGACCTGGGACACAAGCCTCACTTATAGGTGTGCACTGAAGGTCTTGGACTCATGATGTCATGACAAACAACGTGAAGAACGTGAATAAAAACAAATCTGTCATGTCTGTAATCATACGCACAACTATGGTGCAGATTTATATGGACAAGAAATGAAAAAAATACATTTTAGTCTGAAATACTTTGGTACTGGTTTCTAAAATGGGACTGATTTGACAAAAATAATAAAGTGAAGCTTTAATCTCTGCTTTTTTACACCTGGACAGACAATCTTATTCTATATGACATCAATAGTATGGACCTGTGGGATCTCTCTCTCTCTGTCTCTCTCTATCTATCTACCTGTCTCTCTCTCTCATTAACATGCCTCTCCTGCTGACCCCGGGGGTCAGGGACCGTTGGTTGTGTCGGCCTTTTCCACTTGCTATGTGATATTATAATAATAATATTCATCATTTTAACGTATACTTGAATAGTAATGTGACTACAATACTAAATACTGTGTACTGTTCTTCTCCACGTGGAATAATTGTACTCATGTGTTTTTATAAATTTTCCTGTGTGCAGAAACCTCACACTTTACAGCTGTAAGTTTGTTCAAAGACACCGGAGGTCTCTGTATTGGTCCCTGTGATTAGGTTGTGGTTCAGTCTGACCTGGGTCAGGTGAGTGTGTAAACAGCGGTGGCTGGCCCTCAGGTAGGCTCCTGTTAGCCTGTAGTGTGACGGGACGCAGTGCTCCAGAAGGTGGCGGACAGTGGCCAGGTCAGCCATGATCCCATGTTGGAGAGCAGAGAGGTGTCCCGCAAGTCCTGGACCACGCGTGTGCAGGTAGGAGACGCTGCGAAAGCGTGCAGACACAGCCTCCTCTAGCACCTGTAACAGGAAGTGATGATGTCTGTGAAGCTCCTCAGTCATCCAGGTCATGGTTGAAGGGTTGAATCGAGGGCAGCTGGACTCCACAGAAGACACTGGACTCATCCAAGAGTCTTCTTCAATTCGAGCTGACAGGTGTGAAGTCCCGGGTCTTTAACCTCTGGGGACTTAGTCTGGGTCACTGGTACTACTCGGCTCATTATCATTCCTGGTAACCTTTGCTGAGGGTCGATGGGGTGACCAGAGGCCAAATGTAAACCTTTAACACCTGAATTCATGGGACCTTTAACACCTGAGCTCATGGGACCTTTAACACCTGAGCTCATGGGACCTTTAACACCTGAATTCATGGGACCTTTGACACCTGAATTCATGGGACCTTTGACACCTGAATTCATGGGACCTTTAACACCTGAATTCATGGGACCTTTAACACCTGAATTCATGGGACCTTTGACACCTGAATTCATGGGACTTCTGTGGAGTCCAGCTGCCCTCGGTTCTTCTTGGATCATAAGAGGAGCTACAGTTTAAACACAGCGATTGAATCGAACACACTCGTCACTTTGTCTTCTTGAAGCTGTTTGTAGTTTATTGATTATTGTTTTTAAAGTTCAGCATGAGTAAGAACCTTCCTGGTCCGAAGCAGTTCACGCTGACCTGGAAGAAGCGTGCTCTCCAGCAGCGAGGTCTCCCACAAGGCAGAGGTCTGATCCGTTCTCCGGCCTCCCCTCGGTCCTGCAGCAGAGCCTGGTCCAGAGCCTCCTCCCGCTCCACAATTCTCACCGCTGACACAAACGGCGTTGGGTTTTGGCGTGCTAGAGCCAGAGCACTGCTCACCACTGCCCAGACCTCCTTACCTGCAGCGACAGGGGTGTAAAACAGGAAGACTCTGTTTCTACCAAGACAAAAGGCCAAAAATACGAGACAAGGAGCACGAAGACGAACACAAAGAATACAAAGGTCCGGCGTGGATGAAAGAAAGACGGAGGCGGTTTGGTGACTTGAAGCTGAAGCTTTAGGCTGCAATCAAAAACTGCACCCAATGACATGATAACCAGGTCTAAAGTCCACTGGTGGAGAACCTTTAAGATGTTCAGGTTTAGGTGGCACCATTCATCTGCATAACAATGAACAATGCTGACCAGAGGACAAAAGGAGGCGGACCAGGGCCACACCTGAGCTGAAGGTTCGGAATCTTCTGAGTGTGATAGACGCTCCAGGTGTGAGGATACATTCCACCAAACTAAAAGTTTTCACTGACCCCCTACGTGGAGGGACCGCGTGTGGCTGAAGTGGGCTTCGGCCGCTCGGAGAATCGACGTTTCCTGAGCCGCTCGCCGCTCAGATGCTGTCGTTGCGTTCACGCGTCGTCGGTCAAACACGGCAGGTAAGTTACACGCGCAAGACGCCGCGGATACCAAGTATCGGTCCCCCTTCACCTTTTAATCATGAAGATGAAACGAGCTGGGATCAGTGTGGTGGAAGAGTCTGTGCTCCGATCTGGATTTCCTCTTGTTTGGTTTCTGATCATCAAATCAAATTTAAAGTTCCACAAAGTCAGTTGGAGTAAACAGAAAATACAGCTGCTAAAGATGACGGCAAGGCAAAAATATGAAGGAACTCATCCAGGAAGTCACATTACGATCCGGACCAACGTCTCAAAACGTGCAGGCCTCGCTCAGCTCAGATGAGGTCAGCATGTGTATGTGGAAAGACCGGACCAGGACAGGTCAACGCGGGCTCTGTGTCTGTGTGGCTCCTCCTACCAAAGGTGCAGCACCTCATCAACGTAACTCCCTCCCTGGCCAAAGACAAACATCAATTGACCTGATGGTGGCGCTGGAACAACGGATGCTGTTCTAGCGCCACCACCATCAGTTCCATTGTAGTTGTTTTATCGGCGGGGTGATCGCGGTCTAACCGGTTTGCGGTTCTGTTGGCGCGTAGACGGTGGAATGACCTCCTGAGCTCACGCGCTGCCGGTCCTTACCCAGGGCCTCCACCAGGCGTCCCACGCCAGAGAAGTATCTGGTCACGAGCTCGTCATCCTCGGCAGCGAGCGTGCTTCCTCTGGTCCCCGTGGCCCCGTGGAGCTGCCGGAGGATGTCGTCCCGCCAGCACTCCAGATCCATGAGACGGGCGTGGGCCTCCAGGAGCCGTCGGGACTCCACCAGGCGCTCCGTCTCCAACACCATGCTCCGCACTGGAGGGCAGCACAAAGATTGGACAGTGAAATCCGAGTGAGGAGATCACTGTCATGAAAATACGATCCACGCTTATATTAAGAAACAACCATTTTAAACCCCTCCCCTCCCCCTCCCCCTGTCTCCATCTCTGTCCTTTATTTTTAGATCAATCCTTTTCTTGTAGCGTCATCAGGAGCACACAAAGCTCTCCGCTTGGAGCCATGATCATCCCTCCCTGAACCTTTGACCTTTTCTTTATACTCTACAGCGTATTTTCTAGGATGCGTTGTTTGGAGGTAGCCCTTCCAAACTGCGAACAGCAGTGGACAGCTGGACGTCTTCAATCACATTCTGGCCTGAGCCTGAGGACAAATACTGAGTACTGAGTTCTGAGTACTGAAATGTGCTGGATTATTTCCCAGAAAATCAACCGCTGATCTTTCTTCTTCTACTGGTTCATTTAAATGGCTGTGTGTGTGATCAAATGTACAGAACTCTGCTGAATGGAAAAGTTAGTGGAGTGAATGTGTAAATATGTCCTCCTCCACCGGGCGCTTTAAAACGCCACGTTGGCCAGATGTTCACCGTGATGGAGTACGTTCCACCTCTTCTCTTTCAGCTCTCGTCCCAGAATTCATTCCCGATCCTTTTCTGTTCCCGTTCCCGTCTCCCTGTACGTCATCAATGCCGTGTTTATAGACCCTTACTTACACGCCTCACCTTCCACAGTCTATGGAACTTAATATTTATGCTCGACGGTCTTGTCATAAAACTCCAATGAAAAAGCACCAGGGGATGCAGCTCTCACGCCTGCCGCTCGGAGGGGGCGTGGCTCTCGCTCCATCGACGTTATCAAAATGGAAAACGTTATATCTAACCTTACAATTGTCTAAAAATGTGACTTTGAATGAAAAAGTG
>OMNV01009521.1:0-14778 GCA_900303265.1 Brotula barbata
TGAAAGGTCAAGAGTCCGTGAGTGTAACATGTTAGTCATCGGCTGGATACTTAACCCTGCCTCCATAGGTCACCAGGATATATTATATTATATTATATTATGTTATATGTTATGTTATGTTATATTATGTTATGTTATGTTATATTATATTATATTATGTTATATTATATTGTGTTGTGTTGTATTGTTTTGTATGCGTCATACTGCACCAGATCATATCATATCATATCATATCATATCATATCATATCATATCATATCATATCATGTCATGTCATGTCATATCATATCATATCATATCATATCATATCATATCATGTCATGTCATATCATATCATATCATGTCATGTCATGTCATGTCATGTCATATCATATCATATCATATCATGTCACATCATATCATATCATATCATGTCATGTCATATCATATCATATCATATCATATCATGTCATGTCATGTCATATCATATCATATCATATCATATCATGTCACGTCACGTCACGTCACGTCACGTCACGTCACGTCACATCATATATCATATCATATCATATCATATCACGTCATATCACGTCATGTCATGTCATGTCATGTCATGTCAAACCATATCATACCACACCACATCATATCGTATCGTACCGTACCATACCGTATCATTTTGCTTGTCAAAGAATTCAAACTATTGATTTGCATGAAAGCACTTTCAACAGAAACCTGTTTTTTGTGTAAAGGGGTACTCAGGTGCATTCTACAGATTCTTCGGAAGTCAATTTGAAGCACAATCACCAGCCTGGAGGAAGTGATGTACGGCTGTCATGTTTATGTCCATGACACTGTGTAACACAGCGCTTATCTTAGTCTATCATTTGAAGTAATGATGTATCTGCTGTCTCCCAGTGGAGACACGCCTCCCCACCTACACAGCACCTATAACTACTTCACTTTATTGTATTTCTAAAGATTTTGGAGTCCTCATATTAAGAAGCCCAAAATGATAACTGTTCAACAACAACGTCTGATCTGACCGTGTGAAAATAATCCAGAAAAACACACACGTATAAGTACAAACACGCACACACACAGATACAGCTTAGGCAGGGTGGCTGGTTTAGTGGTTGCGGTTTGTGTATGTGTGTGTGTCTGTGTGTGACTCAGACAGGTGAGACCTTGTGCTGATTGAAATGGATTGAAGTACATTAACTTGCATTTGGGTGCACACAGGTGAAATATTAAAAACAAGTCAGTCACAGAGGAAAGGGAGGAGCTTTACAAATTTTCCACAGATATGACACTGGGATGGATTTATAGGACAAACGGTTCGAAAAGCGTGCGGCGCTTTTGGCCTCAAGAGGCTGCTGGTCCCAGTGATGTCAGAGGATGGAGCTGAAGGAGAACAATGACTGATTTATTTGGGAGCAGCATTTCTAAACCCCCAAATCAGCAAAAGAGGAAGTCCATGGTCAACAGAGGAGATGAACACGCTCAGTAAGAGCACCGACATCTTGTTTATGGAAATGTGTTTACAGGCAACTCTGACTTTTTAGGGTTTTGTCAGAAGTGCAACTAAAATATTAAAGTGTTTAAAATGAAAATGCGTGATGATTCTACACTGAATTTCACATTTTTGTATGCATCCTTCACTTTGGCTCCTTTCTTGCACTTTTCAGAAAAGTCTTCCTCTTGGAACCTTCAGTATCCATCTCAGATATTGTTAAAATCAAACCAATCGTTGTCAAGAGACTTTGAGGGACTCGTGGACCAAAACGTTTGTCACATGGACATTTTGACAGAAAAAAAATCAGAATAACACAAAACAGAAGAGTGTGGTTGTAAGTAAATGTTGTCCCGGGTCAATATTCACATGGCTCAGACCTCTGTGGTAAAGTCAGGGCGGTCACACAGTGTCTCCATCCCCCAGACCACCCACCGCCACCGTACGAGAACAATCACACACGACAGAGACGCCAACGCACGCATCAAAGAAAAGCAAATCTTCCCTATTTATTCATGTTCCATTTTATTTCCATTTCATGTTTATCTGTTACAAAGAGAGGGTTTGGCTGGATTCAATCAAAGCCATGTGTATTCCATTTGGACGTCGGAACCACAAACCTTACACAAAGCAACATTTCTTTTTGTGAATTGCGCAAGTAGATGTGCAGATGTGTCCGAAAAGGGTTTCGCAAGAGGGTCCACAAGGATTTGGGACCATTGTCTGTCCCACGCCTGCTCAGTAGAAGGTGTCCTCTCTGGATGGAGACACAGATAAATCAGTAGGAGCTGGAAGATGACTAAAAGGAAGGAATTCAAAAAAAAGAAATCTGATATTGTTTATGGTGGATCAATGGTGAGGAAGTGCACAGCGCCCTCTACTGTGGTCAGTCGGTACTCAACTAATAATTGGGCATCAGAAAAGATTCCCAACTCTCTCCAAAAACATATAATTGACTGAGTGAATCCAGCAGACCGTTAAAAAACAAATCTGACAGTGGAATGCGAGGATTTAATGTCTGAATCAATATGGCTCATCATATCTTGTCTGTTTTTTTTCAATATTATTGCTCAAAAAGTTTGCATGTTCTCCCCCGGTCTGGGTTTCTTCCAGGTACTACGGCATCAAAGACATGCAGGTTAGGTGAACTGGATAGTCTAAATATCCCATAGACGTCAATGGGAGAGTGAATGAGTTTGCCTTCATCTTGTACATTTTGATTATAGAGGATGGATGGAAAGTTGATACTGATATAAACAGTACGTATTTTGGACACCGGCAAGAGTGGTTTGTGCCAATATTTACATAAACAGTAATATTTGTAGAATTATTGTGCCTGAAAATTCATAATTTGTCATGAACTTTCACACACACTGTGAATGGCTGTGCTGTCAGACGTTGATGTGTAACTGGAAGGACCAGGTCCCGCCCCTTGTCAGTACACACCAGTTGTTTGCATATGATATCCGTCTCATAAAAACAGTTCTCAGAGGCTCATTACACAGAAACAGACATTCCCACGTGGGCCGTACACTGTAAAAAATGTCATTACAGTGAGTTACAGTGTGGATTCTACATCAGTAAAGACTCAGTCTGTTCAGAGGAGATCCACCTTTATCTATCTGACCAATGACCAGAATGACAGAGTGGAGTCATCGAATATAATCTTAGAAGACAATCGGTCAATCCCACTGCCAGATATTACAAAGATTATGATGGTAAACTATGTGAAAATTAGAGTCTGAGCATAAAGAAAGTGTAGAGAGACGGTCTGAGGTATAGAAATTAAATCATATTAAAAATACTCCCCTAGTGCCTGGGTGTTTTACAGTTATTCAGGTTATGCTAAAAAAAAATGATGTCAGGGTGATGGCACAAATAGATAAACAACAGAATATATCATAAGAAAAATATTATTTTCTGCACTGGAATGGGCGAGGTAGTGTTTTAGAGTGCAGACCTAAGAGAAGTCATGTTGTTCGACCTGAAGAGGGCTGTTCATACACTAAATACCACTAATATTCATGAAATAAGTTTATTTTAAATGGAAAAATGGTCACAAATCCTCATTATTTTCAGGTCTGATTCCATCTGAGGAGTGTTTGTTGGTGGTTGTTGCTGTTAAAAGGAGGTAAAAGGAGATATAGATGTATACTTTCAGTGGTTGATGTGTGTGTGTGTGTGGGTGACAGTTTTTTTTCTCTCGTAAATTTGCCACTTTATAATCTCAGAGAACATCTCAGTTTTTTCCCGCAAATTAACATTTTCTTCCTGCACATTTTCCACTTTGTCGTCTCAGGCTGTAATACATCATCATACCTTCCTCTGCATCGGCGTGTAGATCGTTGTGGAGACTTTGTTCATTTTGTTGAAATATTAGTTTGGTCATGGGTTATAGCCTAATTATTAGTAGACATCCAGGCCGGAGGGTTAAAGGAAAGACAATATTTGTAGTGAGGCCATTTTCCATCTTTACTGACTGCAGTAAAAGTTCCAGGTAAACATTCTAAGATGCACACAGCACAACACATTTGTTAAACATTTTAGAGAAAGATATATTGAAACATTTAACAAAAACAGCAATTTCACAACGAAATCATATGGTTGTCATTATTTTATTCATGTCAAATTCAAGACTTCCTTTAAGTAACTTTACTGTCAGTGAGAGGATATTAAGTGTTCGCTTCGGGCTGATTCAGCGTTTTTTTTCCCCCTCCTACACAGTAATTAGGTGCTCACCAGTTGTGCTCGATCCCCTTTTAACAGCCAGACGCCCAAATGAATGATGAATAAATGCATAAATGAGGAGGCCTCTATAGAATGGTAAAAAGAATAAAGAGGCCTTTATAAGAAGCTGCTATTCACTGTGTAGCAATGTGTTCGTTTGAAATGCCTAAAATTTGTGTTTAAAATGAAAATTATCTATAAAATGCAAGATATTTTCCATTCAAACACTCACTTAAATGAATCTTAGCCTATGAATGTAAAGGCAGAACCCCTTATAAAATATTACATAGCGTAGAAAATACAGAAGAGTAGAGTTCTGTATTGATTTGTTGAAGAACACATTGATTGCATACAAAAGGAGCGAAGGGTGTCATCACCGAGCTTGTTACTTCTCTTTCTGTACATAACGCACTGTAAGCTGGGAGATCTCAGCTGCAGTAAGTAGCAGGTGTGAGTACGACAGTTGAGATGGGCATCTCCCCAGAGGAGCCCTGGGACTGGATGACAGGGATTGCATAAGAGGGAAACAACTAAAATGCATTGTGGGTGTTATATAAGAGTCTCGCGTATGATTACAGGGATTAAATTGTCACAATCGCAGGTTCAGATGCAGCAATTTGTTTTTTTGTTTTTTTAAAGAGTACTTCTTTGTCAGGTAAAGTGCATCGCTAAAGCTGTGTTGTCTTCCCTTAGAGTGATCGTCCTCAACTTTTCATGTTTCAAAAAATAAATAAATTTAAATTTAAAACCAATTTTCCGTGATCTTTTCACCTGATGTTTAGTTTTCATCTATGCATATTCATTTTTAGGATTTTTCGTAAATCGTGTCTGACCTGACATTCTGACTGACTATTAGGCCCTGTTCAGACCTGGTATTAAGATCAGATCTCAGGTAATGAACCAAATGTGTCCTCAATGCGTCCTGTGATAGCGTAGTTCAGACCACATTTGGAGGTAGTCTGGGATGAGTTACGTGTGTGTGTCTGGACACATTGAAGGACCGCCTACTGAACTGATGGCCACTGTGTAAACATGAGTGTGTACTCTTTTGTGCATCAACAGTGTCGTATGTGTCACAAAGAGTCGGACCTCCGAAGAAAAAACAGAACAGAACAAGAAGCAGAGGAAGGTGGAGGTCCAATAATCATATCCATCAATATTGATAATTTTTGACAATCTTTAATGACCTATTTTAACTTTACAACTCCGTGTGTGTGTGTGTGTGCCCACTTTGAAACAGAGGAGAGGAAAGAAACTCCGAGTGACCATCAATGACAGCAAAGCTCAATATAACGTCTCACACCTAGCTCAGATGATCACATCCCAGTGATGAAGGGATATGATAGGATGTGTTGATGAGCTGGCTTCGTTTGTTCATGCTAACAGGAAACTATCCTACTTTCAATCACACAATTTTCTTATTCCCACTAATGTCGTGTATATCGTCGTCGAATGGTTACAGTCGAACTGGGCCGCGACGCCAACGTCAACTAAAACACCTCAACACGCGAAATGTTGCACGTGTTTATTTGCATATAGAGCGGGAAAGAGAGAGCCCATCACGAGACGCGTTCCCAGAGACGCAACGCCAGGAGGAAGAAAGCCGTGAATCCACAGGTCTTTGTTTTCACTCGTGGAAAATGCCTTCAGCTTTCTGCTGCTAAATAGGAGAAATATGAAACACATTCTCAGACTGCAGTAAAAGAAGACGCCCTGCTATTTACAGCATGTACAGTATAATTTGGACGTTGCGTTTCATGTTTAGGTGGTACCTCGGGCAAACGGAACATGTGATAACTGCTACGTACTGTACATGACACGCAGCAGACGATCGCTGCAACCACTGTTTACACGGGATCAGATCGGCTGGCGGTCTGAGTGTCCTGGGACAAAGTATGTTTGGACCCTGACCCTGGTAGAGTGTACGGTGTAACGTTCGTCCCTGTAGATCGACACAGTATGAAGTATGAACGTGAGCCGGACCCAACAGTCCTTTTGTCACTGTGGACATAATTCTAATGAATTATTCAAGTATTCATGTCACAGACAGAAAATCCCTCATTGCACGCCTTAAGTGAAGACTTAATGGGTTCTGGGAGCTGCGGCTTCATCCTGGCGCTGAGCGAGTGAAAGCGTGTGATGCTGCAAACCAAAAAGAACTCATTTGCACGGATAAAATTGCACGGGAACGTTCACAAAAATGAGATAATTTAATTTAGATAATTTGTCTGGGTTGGCTGACGACCTCCACGACCTGGAGGCTGAACGAAGATGATGATGATACATGATACTCATGCTGATACTCATGTAATGAATAATAATAATACATTTAAACTCTTTTTAAATAAATGTACTTTTATTTTTGGCATTCTATTTTATTTCCACTCTCTCTATCTATCTATCTATCTATCTATCTATCTATCTATCTATCATCCATCCATCCATCCATCCATCCATCCATCCATCCATCTATCTATCTATTTGTCACGAGTCTCACGAAATACGTGATAATTAGTTTTCTTCCGTGACACCAAATGTAGAAACTGTTTTTAAATCCATGGTGTTTAATTTTGCTAAAAGGACCCAAATAATCCTGATAACTGTCATTAGATTTGTTTAAAGCGAACACACTTCACATGCTGAGTGTGAGATAACAGCAGAGTGTTAATGGAGTTTGGGGTGGTTAGGATCGTAGATCGTAGCCTCTCCTCCTCCTTAACCCCTTAAACAGAAGTAAAACACCTCGTAAAAGAAGAGACAACGTCACGGTCGACCGTTCGAGTTTATTTGACGGACTTAAGGCCTCTTCATATACCCATTAAAAAACCATAAAGATCCATTATCCCTTAGTCTTAGTCCATTACAGCAACAGTTAGTTTAAGTTATGGTCTTTTAAATTTCTCTTCCTTCTGGATGAATTGGGGATCTTTTGATGCAGATTTATCCATTTAAAATCAACCTTCATGAAGATGGACCCATCGGTGACTACATCAGTTATATCATTGTCTGGATCCAAATATATTTACTTTGTAACTACATTACCCCACCATAGCCCCACCTAGTGGTGAAAATGCATTCTGTCCACCGGTGAACGGCTGAATGTGAAAGAGGCGTTTAAGACAAAGGACACTGGAGACACTGGAGTTTGTGATCACATGAGCACTTTGTTATTGAACATCCATATTAGGTTTCTGATAATGTGGTACATACACATCATAAAGCCTGGACGGGGAGAGAAGAGCAGTGTCACTGATGCTGCAGGTATTTACAGGCAGGAGGAACGGCTTTATCTCTGCCAGGGCAGGAGGCAGGAGGCAGGAGGCGGGCGGGCGGGCGAGAGAGACAGCGGAGACATGGAGGAGAGGGAGAGAGCCGGATGGCACCGTGGATTCCTCTCCTCTCTTACTTCACCCCCACACGTGACCCGTGTAAACCTTTCAGACAGTTCAGCTAACAAAGTACAATACAAAAATTTGTCTCGCTCCATCTCTCTCTCTCTCTCGCTCTCTCTCTGGTTGAATTCATCTCTTCCTGTTTCTCCCGTGTGAACTGTCAACATCCCAGGATGTCAATAAACAACAAAGAGCGAGTGTCCTAAATCCTTCCACTACCAAATAACGGTAAGTCGGTGCCAGGGGTCAGCAGGATGTTAGCACTGAAGCCGGTACTTGCTTCCTGTATTTAACGTAAAATATATTAATAACATTCAAACATATAGCTTTCTGTCTGGGTTGAAATTAATAACTGGATGACTTAAATATATTTACAGTTCATGAGACTGAAATTGAAAGTGTTCTTGCTACAGTGAATGTGAAACGTAACGCATAAAAATAAAATAACTGTACAACAATGCAGGAGAAAAAAAAAATATGCAAATGTTTAAATTATGCTCTCAGAAACGTTCACCAAAAATACACAAGCATTCATTTGTTCATTCTTCAATGTACATTTTACAGTTTCGCACGGGTCGGCCCGTACACGCTCGTCGTTAACGCCGCCACAACTTCCAGCTCTTTGTCGGGTTTGTCGCACTTCTTATTTGGAACCTAAGGCCACATTTTACACCTGGGCATGACAGCATGTCCCATCACAGGAATGCCCACAGATCCACCGTCACAAAACGTGTTGGGGTTTCCCTTTACGCGTCAAAAAAGCCACTTTATCTTGAATTGCTTTCAACAATTGTTTTCTTTCTTTGAGGTCAAGAAGAATCTCAGGCGTCACAAAATTGGGGAAAATGGCAATTTAGACACACCGGAGCACAACACAAAATAAAAAGTGGCAACATTTCACGTGGCTTTGAGTCATCGACGGAGCAGTTCTCCTCCGTCAAGGCAAAACTGAGACAAGTTATCCCTCATCATTTTCACTAATATCGACGTAGATTTTCCCAAACCACATTCAGAAAAAAAACAGCTGTTCAGATGCATTCCTGAAGTATTTAATAGATAACTACAACTCACCGCGTGTGTGAATTGACAGAATTACACAGAGTGCACGTGTACAGCCATGTGCCCGATCGTATCCTCCTCAAAGGATGTGAAGGGATTTTCATCACGAGATTTGGGCGCAAAGATATGGCAAACATTTTTTTTTTTTGGAGCAAGACTAAATATTGTGGCGAGATTACATGCTGCACCGAATGCATCGTTAAAAAGCTGAGAGTAAAAAAGGGGCCGAGAGCTGAGACGTGTTTGTAAAAAAGGACTGAGTGATGTTCTGGCATGTCGGTGAGTCCATCCTGTTCAAATAAGACAGATGATTGATGGACAGGGACCTAAAGTTGTCAATATGCACTACTTCTAGTTGGACTGAGCGGACTTCTACGTGAAATCCTGCTGTTTTTGTTCATTCTATAAGCTGCGAGAAAGCGAGGTGGGAGTGACCTTGTATCTGTGCATATGAAACGATCCAAAGGGTTAACGTCGTACGCTCTAGTTTTTATATTTACACCCAGTACCTTCCGACTTACTTTAAAAAAGTAAGGATACACCAGTTTCTACACGAATGAGGCAACGACCGAGCACTGCGACGTGAGGATGTAGACACCAGAACAGCAGAACACGGCAGGCTGTGGTTTATATCGTATATATGTGATGAGTGATGAGAGGTGACGTGGGGAGTGAACGGGTGGGACCGTCGGCTGTGTTTGGATGATCTTTGGGTTGGTTTCCTATCTGCTCTTTTGGTTTTTGGATGTATGCATGCATACTTGTCTGAATGGACCCTTGAAGTTGAAGTGAGTTTGTGTTTGCATGCTTCCCTCACAGGTCTGTACATTGTCTTCATAACTGTCATATTTTCGTGTGTGTGTTTCTTTCTGTAATGTACAGTTACCACACTTGAGAGTAAGCCCAGAACAGACTGTTGTCGTGGAAACGGGCAGGGATGCCCTCCTTTCTCGGTCTTCTTCGTTCGTCGTCATGTTTCGTGTTATTCTCAGCACTGGCCGAGCCCAGTGGCGTCCTGGCTGTCCTCCATCCCGTCAAGGGTGACATAGATGATTGGGACCAGGCCCTGACAGGAGTCCAGGGAGCAGAGCAGCCAGTCCGGGTCGGCCCTGCTCAGGACCTGCAGTATGTCGCCCTTGTTGAAGCTCAGCTGGCCGGGCTCAGTGGCTATATGGTGGCACAATGCTCGTACTTTACTGAGGATTGGAAGGATAACAACAATAATCATAACGATATCTGTCACACCAATGAGTTCAGATGACAGAACATATGGACATCACAATTACTGTTACATTACGTTGTATCCTAGAGTCCTCGTCCATATTTGTGGATTCACATTCTGTTGTAACTCGGTATGTTAGAACCTGATTAGACTGCAGTAAAGGGAATAAACTGATTTTGTTTCAAATGTCATGTAATTATCACAATCAGACAAGTTGGCATAAATTACAAATCTGGATTATTTGATTATATGTAGATTTACTCAGGCATGTAAACACAAGTAACAAGCGTGGGTGTTATGTACACGTAATCTAAAATATGTATCATAATATTACCTACATGATATCCATAATAATCACTGTATGATTTCAAAAAGTTATGATTTGTGTACCAGGAGCACTGATTTGTACAGGCGAACATTTACTAGAAAAAGTATTTTAATTTAGAAATAGCTGAAGAAAAAAAGAATGATTAAATTATTATTATTATTAAATTAAAAATTAAAAAAGAAAAAATGTAGTTAAGTTAGTTCCATTACTATTTGTATAGCATAAATCTCAATTTTTGCCTTAATCACAGTGCAGACAAAACACATTGATTCTGTCATTATTCATACACAGTATATTGGATATATTGGACTCCAATATAGTGAAAAATGTTTCCGTCCTCCTCATGTACATACACGTGAGTCACGTGAGTGCAGGAAATACTTTTGAGTGTATTGCAGTATTGCTGTGCTGAGGTGTGTGTTTCCGTCTTACCGTGGAGACTGCTGCCTGGTTTCAGTGTGTCGGATTGGTGGTGGATCTGGACCGTTTTGGGTTTGAGGCTCTGTCTTCTTCCCAGGACTTGTTCCAATGGTCTGAGCTACAAGGTTGAGGACAGACCGGTCCAGTCCAAGCCAACCTGATGGTGGCCTGAAGGATCACAGAGAAAAAACACAATGGGAGGCGTCAAAGTTGTTGTAGCAGTACAGAAGTTATTGTAGCGTTGGTTCTGGTCTTATGGAGACCGTACCTGGTCTTTTGAGATTTTGCCCTGTGTTCCTCTGTCCTGGAAGGAGAGCGTACTCCTGATCCAAAGAGCCTGCCCCAGCGTAAACCCTGTCCACGTGAGGGGCTTTTGTCTTGCGCTGCATCTTGGCTCACAGTCTCTGTAACGTCCACAGACTTAGTCTCCTGATTAAGGACGGACTCTGGTGGGCTGCCCATCCATGAGGGCCTTCCCCTGGATCCTGTAGAGCCCCCACTGGAGCTACTGCTGCTTTTCCTGCTTCTATAGCCCTCGGCCTCCTGGCACGACTCCGCCCCTTCCACCACGCCCTCTCTGGTGGGTGGGAGGTGGCCCTGTCGTCTCTCTGACATCTTCTTCTTCCGCTCCGTCTTCACAAACTTTGATGTCTCTGTGGACTGGTCGATGTAGACCTGTGAGGACTGCATGAGTTGGTACCACCAGCCGGCCTGTTTATCTTGCCGCTGGCGCCCCTCGTCCACGACATCCCTTTCATTGTCCTTCCTGCCGTCCTTCTCCTGTCCATCCTCACATTCTCCTCGGCTTTCTCGTCCAACCCCTTTGACTCTCTGCCCACTGATCCCTCTCTCCTTCCACAGACTGGCAAACCCTTCCTCCATCACCGTCTGCCCAGCTGTCATCCTCTCCGCCGGCCCAGATTTTACCCCCACGCCCTCTCTTCTCGACCCAACTCCCTCCATCCTTGGCCACGTTCCCTCTCGTCTGAGCACCGCCCTGTCCTTCTTGCCCTCTGCTCCCTCCCTCAGTGATTCGCTCACTGTGGTACTCCACCCTCTCATGAGCTGGAAAGTGGAGCGAGTTGATTTGTCAACACTCTGGCCTGCAGAGCACAGCTGCTCCTTGCGGCGGAGATGTTCCTGGCCCTTTTGGAGGAGATGTGGTTCAAACAGCAGGTCCATGTCAAAGGGCAGCAGCGACAGCGGTTGAAGCAGGAGCAGGAGCTCCTCAAACAGAGGCTGACACACCCCCTGAGACAGGGGGAGGAAACCCCACGGGTTGTAGTGTGCAGCTATGATATCTTAGGACCGGAGACAAAAGACGGATAAGATGAGACCACATCATGGTGCTGTAAAGTGGACCATAAATCAGATTTATAAGAGCTTACCTTCGTGTGTGTACAGGTGATTGAACCAGAATTCCAAAGATTTCAAGCTGGAATAGAAGGTGATTGAAAAATTATAAGATTATACATTATACATTTACATGAACTGATTGACTAACAATGACAGCGACGGCTGAAACTGAACTCACTTGAGCAGACCGAAGATGAAGGCATTGAGTCTCATGCTGTGGCTGGTGAGCTCTGAGTACTGGCTCACCTTGGACAAAAGGCTGTGGAGAACACGTGTGGACGGCCCTGATGGAGACAAGCACGCAGAACGCCTCATTAAACCACCCGAGGGCCCCGCAGCCGTCACTCACTCACTTTAAGATCAAGCTACAAATAGCCAAACATCCCATAACGGTCCAGCTCCTACTCTCTGTCTCCGGTCTTACCGAGCTGAGCCGAGGCCTCCACCAGGCTCCACGGCTGACAGCGCCGCTGTCCGATGATCAGATCCAGAACGTAAGCCTTGAGACCGTCCTGCAGCACCTCGTGCAGGGCTGGGCACAGGTACTTCAGGATAAGGTGACCGATGTTGGGACTCACCCAGCTGTTACCCAACTTCGCCTGGAATGACAGGATGAGGAAACAGTACAATGATACAATTTAGAGAGCTACAGGTCCACAGCTACAGAACAAGGGGGATCTGACCACAATTTCCATTCGTCTTGTGTGAGTGCTGCGTGCAAATACACTGTTTTGATAATACAGAAAGTCTCATAAGTCTCATACTGTGTGTGTTTACTCAAGAACTCCATAAAAACTCAGAATTCATGATGATACTCAGATCAGACCACATGGGAGTATCGTTTGACTGAACTTGATCCTCTTTCACCCGAAGCACATGAAGGCCACGAGGTCAAAGTACAGATCTGTCAGACAATGATCTATTACTGCCCTGACAGAGAGAAACTTAGCACGGTACCAAAGGTCACGCAAAGGCAGGAAACGCCTTGATTCTGGGTGTTACAGTGTTATCTGTGCACCCTGGGAGACAACATTCTGTTCTGGTTTGTTGTACCAGGCTGCTGAAAGGTGGATCTTACCAAGTTTATATATTTAATGTATATATTTAAACAGACTTCTATCTGTTAGTGGGAAAACATATTATCAGTCAAAGGGCCCCTTTTCTTCTTCTTCTTTAAAGTACAAGCAGTAATCTAGAGTACTTTAGTATTTGGCTCAGATACCTTCACATCCGGGTCTCGACTGGTTCCAAAGTGGGCCACAATCAGGTCCACTGCTGTGTTCACGGCTTTCACCAAACCTGACAGAGGGGAGGGGATGGAGAAAACAGACAAAAATGAAGACTGCTTTTACATTCATGTAGTCATTTAGCATTAGCATCTGCTCGTTTATATCTCTCTCACCCCTCTTCTGCGAAAGGTCGACAGAGACGTGGGTGTGCGAGGAAGAGGACGATGATGACGTGGAAGCGTCGGGGGAGAGGCAGAACTCCTCCGGAGGCTTCTCGGTCAGGGAGAAGTAGTCCGGCAGGAAGTCGCTGTAGCTCTGCTGCAGCTGCTTGGCCGACTGACCCACCGCTGACACGCACAAACACACACACACATACACATAAGTACATAATTAATACATCTCACCGCTTCATAAAACCTCAGGGTGCAACCATAGAGGAACCCTCTTGAGAAACCTCTTCATAAATCTCATATCAAGACGATCAGTAACTATAATGTCATGTTGCCCACAATTATTAAACAATTTGGCAAGTAGGCACCATTTAGTCGTCCTAGAGTATAGCCAGAGGGGGCTGATGGGAAATCAAAGACATTGCGCCTTGCAGGTCGTGGTCTCCCGGCCTTTCTGGGCTCCAGGCCACCTGACAAGGAAGTGACTGAACCTGCAGAGTGGCCCCTGTCAACGCCCAGAGGGTTTCGACGCCGGTACTCTCTCCATTTCAGAGCCTGGGGGGAGAGGTGGTGTGCTGTCGGGGGGGATTAGGGTTAGAGGGCGGTTTGGTAGGGGGGTCAGGACGTAGATGAATAAATGAATGTGTTGACAGCGTGAAAAAAAAACAAAGATAGCAACAGTGAGATGGTGACAGGCGTGCGGGGCAGGGGAGGAGAGAGGTAATGGATGAAGAGAGGGAGGAAGGAGAAAAAGAGGAAAGAACAGTAAGACTGCATGAATCATCAGATCGAGCGTGTCAATTCTAACAGGTACATCTTCTCTCAGAGTCAATCTGTTGGTTAACGGAGGTGCATCACATAACAGATTTCAAATAAAGGTTTTGGACGCCCACCATTATGAGTCCGGGCTCCAGGCCCTTTGCTTCCCTCCGCGTGCTTCGCCGACTCCAGGCCTCCGAGTGGACTCATCGTGTCGCCGGGCAGCGCTGAGAGGTTGGACAGACCTCCGCGGTGATAACACTGACCCTGCACGGCCGGCAGCATCGGAGGTACCGTCCCTCTCTTCAACCCTAGAGTTGGAGGGGGAGGAGTGGAGGGCAAAGGTCTCGAACCCCCTTCCTGGTTTGCCGCCGGCGAGCTGTGTAGGGATCCCTGGCCTGCTGACAGGGGACAAGACAGACTGTGCGGCGGCTGAGGGCTCGGGGTGCAGGTGGAACAGGTCCCTGAGCTGGGAGCCCCCTGGAGACGGACAGGGGAATAACTCCCCAGAGGTGAGGGCCGTACTGATCCGGGAGGCGGGGCTGCCACTGACAGGGTGCTGTGGTACTTTTGCCCATCTTCAGCCACATCTTCACTTCCCTCCCCTCCTGCACCTCCAGAGCCAGA